>PYSP01000220.1:0-25528 GCA_003049395.1 Pseudohalonectria lignicola
GTAGGTGGTGCGTTGTCTTGGCTTACTTCCATTTTTTGGTGGTCCAGATGTGGGGCGGTCCAGAAAGGGGTGTCTCGACTTATTTTATCTATTGACTCCGTTGAACGCTTATCAAGCCAAGAAAGAGGAGAGATCAACACCCGCCCACCACACCCCCGTCACCGGTCCAGCCCACCGGCGCCCAAGCCGCGCTCTCGCCGCCCTCCTCGTGCATGCCGGCAGCGGCGGCCAGCCCGCCCGGGTCCCGCATCAGGTTGTCGAAGAAGGCTGAGTCGACCCCTTGGAAGGCCCAGTCCTCGATGCCCGCCGTCATCTCCGGGCACAGCGTCTCCTGCGGCATCATCTGCTGCTGGGCCCCAAGCCGGAGAGGGTCGGCGCGGCCACCGCCGCCACCGCCGCCATCGTCGCAGGCAGCGGTGGCGGCGGCGGTGACCATCGACAGCGGCGTGTACTGGCCGGTGTCGCTGCACCCTTGCCGCCGCACCTGAGCCTGCGCCGCCCCCGGGGCAGCGGCGGGACTCTCGCCCATGCCGAAGTCCGCGGCGGCGAACACGCGGGGCCACGCGTGTATCGAGCCCGTCCCACCCAGCATGTCGGGGATCCCGCCGCCGCCGCCGCCGCCACCGCCGCCGCCGCCACTGCTGGCGGTGTTCGACGAGTTTCGACTGCCGCCGCGCTCTGCTCGCGGCGTTGGCGGCTCCGAGCGCGGGGGAGCCTCCTCCCTCGACACGATGCCCTCGCGGGCTATGCGGATCACCCCGAAGTAAGGGATGCTCATCCGCAGCACGCCGTGGCGGCCCTCCTCGCCCCCCGCGTCGTCGCCGCCGTCGTCGTCATAGTCGTCGTCGCCCACCTCCGCCAGCGTCGGGGGCACGATGTCGTCGCCATCCCGCTCCCCGTCCTGCATCGTCGTCGCCGTCGTCGCCGCGTAGTAGGACCCGTTCCCCTCGGCCGCGTCCTCCTCGATGGCCAAGAGCCTGCGCAGCAGGGCGGCGCTCTTGAGACTGAGCCTGCTGTCCGTCAGGCGGCCGACGCGCTCCATGTTGTCGAGGACCTGCTCCATCGTGGCGCGGTCGGTGGGCCGGCAGTGGGCCAGGAGGCTGGCCTCCGTCTTGACCATGGAGCGGTGGGCGTCCAGGTGCGCGAGCAGGAGCGTCAGGCTGGCCATCAGGGCGTAGAACTCGATCGGCCGGCAGCAGGACGCGATGTAGTTGAAGGTCCTGTAGGTGAGGAACCGCGCCAGGATCTCCCGGCTGGCCGAGACGCAGGCCGACTTGGAGTACGAGTAGCCCGGCCTGAGCATGTAGGGCAGGTGCAGCTGGATGAGGATGCTGTAGTGTGACAGCTGGTCGACGAGGCGGACTGTCTCGAGGAAGACGTGTTGCTGGTATTCCAGGACGGCGGATTCTATAGAATCTTGGTCGGGAATGCTCATGCCGATTCTACTCCGCTGGTGGCCTCTCCTGCTGCCCCCGCCGTCCGAGCCTTCATCGTTGGAGTCGGAGAATGAAGGGGGAAGCCAAAACTTGGGCGGTAGTCCCCTCGCGGCCTTCAAGAGCGCGGCATCAATCTCCTGCGTCACGGCGTAGTCGCCCGCTGGGCTGCCAGCGCCGGCGTTCCGCTCCAGAATCCGCGAGGTCATGGCCGCGTGGACCCTCTCGAGCCGGCCGATGGGGGTGTCTGCGGAGAGCGCGGCCTCGGACGCCATGCTCGTGTCGTTGGGTGCGCCCTGGGGGAGGCCGAGCATGAGCGACAGGAAGCGATCCATGTAGACGATGCGGAACCACATGAACTCCGGGTTGAGCCTGGCCGCGTTGGCCGGGTCGATGACGGGCGGTGCCGCGCCTGCTGGCCGCCCCCCGCCGCGGCACGACGAGAAGCGGTCGATCCCCATCAGCTGCGCCATCGTCAGGGCCCGGCGGAAGGCGAGCCACGACCGCCGCAGGTTGCCGCTGTTGGACTGGAACACCCCCTCAAGCATGATGCACTCCAGGCCCTCCATGCTCCCGAGGACCTCCTCGTTGGTGGTGACAAGCCCGATCGCGGTGTCGGCAAGCCGCTTCATCATTACCCCTGGCGGTTCCGACAGCCCAGCAGCGGCACCGGCATTGGCACCGACACCGGTACAACCTAGGGACTTGGCCGTGGCGGGGAGATACTGCAGGAAGAGGACGAGCATGAGCATCCGCCTGGCAAGGATGACGGGGTGGACGGTGGGGCCGAATGTAGTGGATGGACCGAAGGGGTGAGAGGTCGCCGTTTCGGGCCTGGGACCTTCCGTCTCTAATTTGTGGTGGGGCTTGGTGTTGATGTGATGGAAGTAGATGCCGGCCATGTGGCGGCCGTTCTTCTCCTTGCTTAGCTGGTAGAGCAGACAGAGGTCCTCCCGTGAAGGGAAAGCGTCGGAGAGGGCCTGGGATAGCTTCGCATATTTGGCCGATCTTGGGACCCTAGTGCCTGGTGGTGATGTTGGGTTGATGCTGACACTGGCACTGGCACTGGCACTGGCACTGGCGCTGGCACTGAGCCTTGGACTTGTGCTGAAGCTGCTGTTGGTGAAAGTGCCACTGTCGGTTCCCGGACTAGTCTGTGTCTGGGTTCTTTGTGTTCGTTGACTGATGGTGCTGGTTGACGATGGCCAGGACAGACCGACGGACTCGATCTCGTCTCGGTGGTCGTCACGTGTCCTAAAGAAAGATGCGTCAAAGGAAGAATGGGGGGACCCTTCTGAAGCCGCCGATGGGCCAATTTCTCCCTTCTTCTTGAAGCTCCTGCCATCGCGTACATTCTCCACCAACTGCTGGATCATGGCTTCGACCCGCACAATCCGGTCGCCGACCCTGTCGGCCGTCTGTGCCTCATCCTCCGGGAACTCCTGGCTGACGCAGTTTGTGCCGCGGCGCTGGCAGCAGATGCACGTGGCGTCGGCCGGCTGGGCAAAAGTGCACTTGACCTTCCTCCGTTTGCACTCCCAGCAGCTGCGTGTTCCCCTGCGCGTCTTTCGACGCTTTGCCTCTGGCTGGCGGTCATCGCGTGGGCTGGGTCCACTATGGGCCGAATCCTCAGAGGCTCTGGTCGGGCCGTCTCGGCGGAGGTTGTCTTCGACTTCTAAGCTGTTATGTGCCATTCTCAATTCCCATTTCCCGAATCGGCGGGGTCTAGCAGCCTTGGATTGCTATGGGGTTTGCATGAAATGTGTGCATGGGAAGGAGTGCGCTGCATCTAATAAACGACGATTGGGGAAGGAGGGATTACCAAGCGTCTGTATTTAATTCCGCCGAGCTCGGCGGAGCAAAATGTGGACCTCTGGTGTGGTTTGGCCCTCCCATTAGCTAAGCCGAGTCCCTTCGTAGCGCTTGATTCTGGTCGTCTTGCAAAAGCGCATTTCCATCACAGCCATTCCATCCATTCGAAGACAGGTATTAGGTCTCGCGCTTCGCCAATAGGCAAGCCGAGTCCGGCTCGATGTCGACGATCTTCTATTTCCTGATCGTTGGTTTCCGCACGCCTGCAACGGCCGAGCAGAACCTCGCTTGTCTCGACGAACAATTTGGCATCATTCTCCCGTCATGACATGGATCTGACATTTATCAAGCATGTCGCGTGCGCAGTGAGCAAGACGGAAGGGCTTACTTGAGTTTACACCGGGTATCTAAGCAAATTCCAGGTCGCGGACGTCACCCCCAGTTACACGGACCTGACTGCCCCCCACCCAGACCACCTTTATTTGACCAAAAATTATGTTTCGCCCCCTTTTTGCCTGCCCGTCTACCCTGCTCCCTGCCAGCTTAAGTAGCTTCCTGCCCCTGCTCCTGCCTGTACTCCGCCTTGCCGTACACGCTTCTCCCCTCTAGAATCTAAACAGGCCATTCGGCAGGCTGACTGCAAGCGGCCGTGCATGATATTTTGCCCCTCAATTGGTAAACCTCCCCTTTTTGACCAACCTCACACCATGAATCGCAGCATCCTGCAGACTCCCTACCCATCTAGCTTCGCAGAGGCCCTTCTCTCTTAGCCAAGGCCGCCAGAAGAGCCGCGCCGAACGCGGCCGGCTCCGTCGCATACCCGACGTGACCCCCCGGCAGCACCACGAGGTCCGTGCCGAACTTCTCGGCAAGGACCACGTTTGCCCGGTAGTGCAGCGCCCCCGGGTCCGTCTCGGCCCCTACGACGGGCACCAGCAACCCCTCCCCGCCGGCCAGCATCGCGTCGAGGTCGAACCGGTGCAGCGGGTAAGGGAGCAGCTCCCGCTCGAACCAGTACTGCGTGTTGCCCGAGATGAAGGGGCTCGCCCTGGGGTCCATCAGCCGGAGGAACGCGCCCGCCTCGGAGGCAGCGGCGGTGCCGTTAGCGCCGATGCCGCCGCCGCCGTAGAGGGCGAGGAACTGGAACATAGCGGGCGGGATGCCGGCCCTACGGTAGGTCGCATAGATCCTCTCCTGTCCGGCCGCGAGCGTGGCGTTGTCTGGGAGGATCATCACCGCGGGCGGCTCGTGCACCATGAGGGCGCGGAGGTGCGTCGGGAAGCGTGCGAGGAGCTCGAGCGCCACGATGGCGCCGGAGCTGCTGCCCATGACGTAGGCGCCGCTGCCGGCCGTGGTGGAGGTGCCGTTGGTGCAGAGGCCTGTCTTGTTTAGGGAGAGGTGCTCGATCAGGAGGCGGACATCGTTGGCATCCGTGGCGAGACGGTTTTCATAGTCCTGGGCGGCCGTGGTGGAGAGGTAACTACGCGAGAATCCGCGGCCTTTGATATGTGTCAGAGCTGGGCTTCACGGGTTGATGTTGGGTGTTGGGATTAGGTCGGGCAGAGACGAAGGAGTCGGGGGGAAAGAGGGATATACGGTCATAGGCGGCAACGGTGAAGTTGTTCTGCAGGGCGGTGGCCACGTCGCGCCAGATGTCGGCATCACCGTTCTGGCCAGATATGAAGATGAGAAGTGGGCCAGTACCGACGACCTCGTAGTAAAGCGACGCGCCGGGGACGTTCAGATACCCCAGGCGTAGCTGGGCGCCTATGGCTCCCACCTGGGCATTCACAATGCTCGCGGCGAGGGCAATGAGGCCGGGGCCCAGACTGGATTTCTGGATCTTCATGGTTGCCACGTAAGTGAGAATTCGAAAGGGTGAATCAATAACCGAAGGGTCGGAGAGGTGGCCCAAAGAGGAGAAGGACGGACCAAACATGCTAGACCTGACACAGATTTATATACTTGTTATCTATGCGCCTAGCGGCAGGGGAATCAGGGGTCACTGACATCTCTATCTTCTCCCCATGAACGACTCACCGGCCTGACCGGGGTCCCGCCTGCTTCGCGCCGCGCATTGCTCAAGACCACCGCGTGTCTCGGCCTCTATGAAATTTGAATGCCATACGGACCTGAAATTATCCCATCAGTTTGGGGACACTAACTAGAATGTAATTACGGAGAACTTTGTGGGGGCTCAAAACTACTAGTGAGTGTCGCAGACCCTGCAGTGGGAGAAGAGGGCGGCCTGGTAATTACTGTCCCGAATAATTACAGGATGCTGCATCGCACTCTGACTCTCGGGGAAGTGTACCACACCGAACTCCTCGCCTTCATTTGACCTTCAGTGAGTTGCTCGGGGCGGGATCGTCGGGTGATATTGGCGGCCTTGCGCGTCGCCCCTCCGACCCTCGTACACTAGTCTACTTCGGGAGCCTATCATGGAGAGGCGACCTTTGCCGCCAAAATTCAACCGGCACGAAGGAAGGTTTACATAAGCATCTCAGAGAGACTTGCAAACGTTGCCCACTAGGGATTAATCGAGAAGTTTCACTATCAGCTACTATTCCCCGCACCTTGTCAACGATAGCGACTCCCTTGGTTTGGCTGATCGAAGTGTCCGGGCCTGCTCCAGTCTCGAACATCGAAATTAACAGGCCCAGTTTGACTTCTAAGCTCCCCTTCAAATGACAATGAGATTAAGAGTCCCTTTAACAAGTAATCGGATATAATTGCCCTGAGAAGTCTATCTACGACGCTGCTAGTTCTGGAAGCAGCATATGTGATCCGTGGTCATTAATCCACTCATCCTTGAATATGATCACGTTTAAACCTATAGCCAAGCATCGACATCCCTTATGCGGCCTCTCGCCGGGTTGCTCATACGCTTATTCAAGTCGGCATACCGAAAGGAGATTCAAGCATATCAGAATCATCGTGGCGCGAAGTGTTTCTTCTCCTAATGCCCTCGTCTCCCTTAGAAGCGCGACTGTTCCTAAAGAATGTGAGGCGCCTTCCTCGTTGAATTGGTTGATACTTGACAGATTTGGAGCCGCGCTGAAGGCTGCGGAACGTGAAGGAAAGGCTGTGTGGAATGTGAGTGACTAAAGAGAGGCCAGATTTAACGGAGGAGAAGAGCTCGAAAGAGAAATAACTAGGTTAGCGATTAGCCACCGGAGAAGTTTCAGCGACAGCTGAGTTGACTATCATAAGAGACTCGTCTCTGTGTCCACTTGTTGAGTGACTTCTCTCCCAAGACCGGCTGTTGATTGGAAGTAACATGATAGTCAGGAGTTATGGCAAGAAATATGTTCCTGCTCTTTTGCTTCCTCTCTTGTCTCCTCCCGTCTTCAGTCCGACTCTTACTAGTACTTTGTCCCGCGGTCCAACCTCCAGCCAGTTGACCCAAGCAATTGCATCTTTCATCGAGCTCTAGTCTGACGGGTAGAGCCACTTCATCAAGAGGGCCTTGCACGTACAATAAACTCGCTAGAAGCAGCAGATCTAACCTACAAGGGGTTTCGATCGCCTCGACTATATATTGTTTGCATGAAACGGTCTAAATATTCATAACCCTCGGAGTTCCGATTATTCCCCCACCATAACTTCATCCTAGCTCTCTCGCCTTCATTGGAAGAACTCAGCCACATTGTGACTACACGGCCAGATTCGGCGTTGTTAGCCGAAATCGCCTGCTCATTATTACAACCTAGCTGCCAAATCAAATATGTATAACGGTTCAAAAAGTTCAACCAAGAATACTTAGATGTACTTACCTATGAAGACTCATAAGCAACTTTAATGATGGGAGGAACACTTGAATGTCAAGTGACACATATGTCGGATTCGATCTCTAGAGGAGCGAGTTCCAAACAAGTCCCTAATTACCGGTCTCCATGCGTGTGGGAAAGTCATTTTCAAAACTGCTCGCCGATGGAAATGAATCATCAGTCTAATCTCGCGGCTCCTCGGATTGAATGAGAGCTTCGGGTCTTTAATCCAAGCACCGCACTAAGTTCTCGACTTATTATAGTATGAAAACAATAAATCATATTCAAGTTGGCGTCTTAGAGCTCAATGCTACTTTTAAATTTCTGTTTGGCAGCAGTATTACCTCAGCCCCTTGGAGTAATTAGTGATAGATCTATGAGTGGCCGTTTTACATCAACTCTACTGCGAGAGGCCGGAACAACATTGCGTGGTCTGGTTTGCTGCTTAGTTGAGGTCTCGTATAACAGTGAAGTCGGAAGATGAAAGGGTAGCAGGCTAGTTTGATCGGGATTGTCGGCCAGCGGCGTTTGAGGTCCCAAAGCATTTAATATTGAATGTAAGCCTATGGCACTGCAGACAGTGTCAGACCCACCCAATCACTAAACGGAGACCCACGAGGAGAATCTAGACTAATTTGAAGTTTGCGCCGGAAGCGAATGTGTGTCCTGGACTGTAGTGTGGAGAAGTTGGATAGGCGTTCTGTGCCAATGTAGTAATTATTTGATGAATCCGGCGCACAGGAAAACTCCTAAATGGGCGAAAGTGGAGGGGAAATATTGGCTAATAAATAAGTACTACCATCGAGAGCGGTCAACAAACGAACAGGTGATCTCAGAAGGGAACTGTAGCTAAAATGGTCAGCATGTCCCAGCTGGTGGTGCCGTGCCCCTGCGGTGACATCCTATTAGACCTTGGAAGTCGTGATCGTTGGGAGATCCGGACAGGGATCAAGGATGATGGTCAGGGAAAATCATCTGATTGTCTGTTTAAGCTTAACTCCACAATCGATGAAGGATCTCCCTCACCCCTCGTCAGTTGCGACCAACAATGCCGAACGGATGACATGCTGCGCGGATATGCAACTCCAATGTTGGTTTTCTCCCCCGTCCGCGCGGAAGGATCCTGCATTGGTGTAATAAAAACATGGAAGCTAGCCAGCTAGGAGAGGGAGAGCCCCACGTGCGGCGCCGAGTGTGACCCTCCCAAACTCCTTTGGGCAACTTGGTTGGAATCCACTGATCTCACATTCTCACCCACTATGGTATGTAACATTCGGACTCGGAGCCCCTGAGTTCGCACTCGGCGCTTGAAATGCACACAAAGAGTCAAGTGCAAAGAAGAAAAAACAGAAGAAAAACCCCATTTATTTACTACGTAAACAATGGAACAATGAATACAACGTTATGCTGACCGCTCCACAACTCACAATCCCATGTCCCGAGAATGTGGAAAGTCATAATAAAGGCGCGGGTTCTTCGCAGACCCGGCGATCCGTTCGGACGATGCCTTCGACATCCTCAAGGCACCTGAGCAGTCCACGAGCTGTTCCCAAACTGGTATTCCTTAGAGTGCAGTGACCATGTCGATCTACCGCCTCCTTCTCCTCGCCGCCGTTGCAACAGGGCTGAACATCCCGAGGAATCAAGATGAAGTGCAGCCAATGTCCAGCCCCGTTCGGGCAGGGCTGCTCAATGAGCGCCAGGAAACGACAATGTGCGGAAGGAACAGCGCCGGCGGCTCTGTCAAGTGCGGCATGAATGTCTGCTGCTCGTCTGCCGGGTGGTGCGGCGTAAGTGGTCACTGGTCACCGTTACAGGCCAACCGCTCGGCGACTGCGAGATTGCAAGATTCTCCAGAAATTGTTGCTAACTGCAGTTACCCCCCGCTCAATAGACCTCAGAAGCACATTGCCTCCCGGCAAACGGATGCCAGGCAGGATTCGGCTCCTGCTCCATCAAGAACGCCGCCAGCTGCAATGCGGCGGCCAAGAGTTCGAATGTTAGGTCAATTGGGTATTATCAGGCCACCGCCTCTCGAGATAGACTGTGCGACCTCGTGTCTCCGAGCCAGATCAACACTGCTGGATACACGCATCTGTACTTTTCCTTTGTCTTCATCCATCCCACGAGATTTGAGATTGTCGCTGCGGACACCCGGGATGTGCCGCTTTTCTCCCAGTTCACGGCGCTTAAGAGTCGGGGCGTTCAGACATGTGAGTGGCCATGGTCGGCGTACATGTCTTGAGGAATGATGGTGAACTGACGAGAAATAGGGGTGGCTATTGGCGGCTATGATTTCAGCAACCCCGGTGCAACTCAGAGGACATGGTGAGCCTGACGACGAAAAGCCTCAAAAGAGTGTGATTCGAGACCGGTAGCGGATAGCTGCTAACCCTTTGGCTACTTGCCTTACAGGAGTGTCATGGCCGCGAGTTCGACTTTCAGATCTCAGTTCATATCCTCTTTGGTGTCCTTCATGGCCCAATACGGTTTCCAAGGGGCGGATATTGACTGGGAGTGGTTAGTAACGACTGCCGAAACTTCCTTCCCAAGTCGTGCCTCCCTTCTGGCACTCGGACGGGGAATAGTCCGATGCTGACCATTGACCCATATAGGCCTGTCGATCCGGGCCGAGGAGGAGCAGCTGCCGACACGGCCAACCTTGTCACTCTTGTCAGGGAGATGCGAGCCGCGTTTGGCACCACATACGGCCTCAGCATTGCCGTTCCACCGGACTACGCGGCCCTGCAGTACTTCGATCTCAAGGCGATGGAGCCGTATATGAACTTTTTCGGTTTCATGACATACGGTATGCCTGCGGACCTGCGGACCTTTGCTTCTAACAACGCATCCGCGGGCTCCTCCCCTGTTTCTCCTCCTCCTCCATAGTGGGGCTAACTTGGCTCAGACCTTAGGACCGCCAGTGACCCCAGCGGTGTTGTCAAGGCGCAGACGGATATCAGGGACATCACGGAGATGTCCAAGCCGCTCTGGTTTGCCGGTATCAACCCCTTTAAGGTCAACATGGGCCTCGCCACCTATGGGCGTGGCTTTACGCTCTCCAACACGCAGTGCCGCAACCTGGACTGCCCGTTCTCGGGCCCCAGCAATGGAGGGCAGTGCACCAACGCGCCGGGGATAATGACCCTGAATGATATCAATCGGGTCATCAGCTCCCGCGGGCTGACGCCACAGTACATCTCTGCGGCCACAATCAAACAGATCAGCTGGGACAACCAGTGGATTGGATACGACGACGCCCAGACCTGGCTGGCAAAGAAGGCATGGGCGGACTCTGTGTGTCTGGGCGGCACGATGGTTTGGAGTGTCGACTTCTTCACCGGAAGGTACGTCCAATCTTGAACAACCCAAGATCCCAAAAACGAGGGAATGCAAGGAGAGGAGAAAAAGAAAAAGAAAAAGGGAAGGAAAAAAAGGAAGAAAAAAAAGGCTAACATGAACTCCTGGACAATTACCAGCGGGCCGAACCCCTCCCCACCCACCACGACAAACGGCCAGTGCGGGAAGGATCAAGGCGGCAGGATTTGCGGCAGCTGGCCGGACGGCAACTGCTGCTCCTCGTCCGGGTGGTGCGGCAGCTCGGCCGCCCACTGCGGCGTCGGTTGCCAGTCAGGCAACTGCGCCGCCCCGGCCAGCCCGGACCAGACCACGGATGGTCGCTGTGGGCGCGACTTCGGCGGCAAGATCTGCGGCACCTGGCCTGACGGCGGGTGCTGCTCGTCCGCCGGCTGGTGCGGGAGCACGGCTGCCCACTGTGGGACCGGGTGCCAGTCTGGGCCGTGCACTTGAAGGTAGGGAGGGGGATGTTGTTCGATGCTAGAATTTTGGCGACAATAAGTTGTATTCTCAGGTTCTTAGCTACTTACACGCTGTCCACTTAAGAATCAATTCTGTTGCGTGAAAGTATATCGAGACAAAGAAACGGCCAAAGCAAGTCTGTGGTTGTGACAGTTTAAACTTGCAGCGCGGCTCATGCGGTTTGAGACCCCTGAACTTCAGGGGTCGCTACGGTTGACCCCACACGCCCCTGACCCATGATGTAGACCGCTACTGTGGAAAAGAACTGTATGCAGTTGTGATTAAATATTATCTTTGTGAGAAGAGAAATTGAAGTAATTCTTCCGATCGCATACCCTGCAGAGATGCCCTGGCTAACCAGGCTTGCCCACATTCCCCCTCTTCCGTATTCTGTTCAGATGGCAGACGCACCCGACCTCAGGGGCAGCAGATGCGAGATAGGCCCTCTGATTACAGTACCACAGAATAGTGTTCGGCGCAAACCCCTCAGCAAAACCATGCAAGGAATAGCGCGCCAACGGCCAGCGCTCCCTGCGCCGAGGAGCCAACCACGTTGGCGCCGGCTGTGGCAACGGTTCTGGGGCCCGAGGTTGTCGCTGTCGTGGATGACCCCGGGCCATCTCCAGAGCCACCCCCGCGAGTGCCCGTGCTGGTGGTCATGATGCTTGGCGTTCCCGTGGGAGTGGCCGGGGCAGAGACGCCCGGAGGACAGTGCCAGTGGTCATCATGCGGGGCGCAGGTCTGCTGATTTCCAGGTGATGTCGTGGAGGTAGAGATGGTAGAGGTCGTGGAGATGGAGGAAGTGGTCCGGGACGGCTCTGGAGCAGTAGTCGGAGGCGCGATACCAGGAGGACAGTGCCAATGGTCATCGTGTGGGATGCAAGTCTGTTCGGCCTGAGTGCTGGTGGTAGTCGCAGGCGTACTGGTCGGGAGAGGCTCGCAGTGCCCTGTGAGTCATCATTTAGTACATGCGGTTTCGGGGTTTCGACCATAATGCGAGAGCAAACAAACAGGGAGAGCAACAGCGAGATGAAATCAACTCACAGTGGTCTCCGTGTGGCGAGCAAATCGCCCCGGTAGGTGACGGAGGCAAGGTTGTCGTCGTGGAGACGCAGGACGTGATGGTGGTGACGGCCGAGACAATGTTGTAGCCCGCGCTCCTCAAAGCGTTGGAGTCGTATTGGTATACCGCCTCGAAGGAACCAGTCGTTGTCGGCTGCGTGAACGTCAGAATAGTTGTGATAACGTTGATTCGGGTCCCTGACCAAGGGACTCCAGGAGTGGAGAAGCGGGCGTTCATTGAGCTCTCGAACGATGAATAGTCGGCGATCGTTGAGTCGATGCCATACTGCGTTGTCACTCGGGTGCTGCATCCCTGGGTAGCGACTTGAAGGAGCGCTCCTTCGATGAGGACAAGACCCGCAAGAAGCTGGAGCATGACGGCGACAATGGTTTGTCTTTTTTGAGTGAAGATGAGAGAATCCCAGCTAAGAATCGAGGAAATCAAGAACCTTCCAGAGATTTTGGGTTAGCCGGAGTCTTCTTAGCTCCTTTGCACTCAAACCTATGAGGGCCTGGCCATAATATTATACACGATTCATCCTGCAAGACTGGGTAACTCCAAGCAGCTCTTGGAGAAAGTAGACCCGAGAATGAGATAATTTTGACGCATAGGAAGCAGTCCGTAATCTCCCGTGTATCCTAAACAAGCAGTTGAGGTAGCTCTTCGACCTTTCAAGCTCACGATTTGGCAGATTACCGAGAACCTCTATAGACAGCGAGCTTGCTGCCTCTGGAAAGGCGTGGGGTTTTAGCTGTGGGTTGCCAAGTGGCAAGGAAGCTTTGATCCACCCACATCCACACAGGTGACGACAGGGTAGGAGCTCCTTCGTTGGTAAGCCCTTTTATTGGGTATGCAGACTGGTGTTGATGTGAAGTCCCACGAGAAAAGCTTGCGAGGGTACTGCGGACTTTGTGTGCTGCCCTTCGCAAAGGGTCTCTGAACCTCACCCACCCATGGTTGTGGTAACCGACAGGTGAAAACAACGCGCTCTTGGCCCGCCTCATCTGAAATGTCTGGAGTCACTAATTACTCTACTGTGTGGTATGCGCCCTCCTCTGCCTATGTGGACTTGGACTCCTCGCTCCAGGTTGCAGCCTGACAGGGAACAATATCAGCCTCTTGATTTCCACCGTAATGGCAGCTGCAGGTCTTGTCTTGGGCCGGTCTCTAATCGCAGATATTGGCAGATAAAACAGAAGTGACGGAAGGTTTGAATCACTGCCGCTCGGTTGTCGTCAGCGAAGGCTGGGCCGTATCGTTGGAATCAATAGGGAACCTTTGTGTAATTAGTCGATAGCCGATATGGGATTGCGATTTTGAATCCGGCTACCGAGTTCGACCATTCGAGGGGCGACGATTGGATCTGCAAAGTCTGCTCTTCCCGACAGGGTATGAGTATTAGCGTCTTTCCTAGAAATATTCCCAATTGGCCAGTAGAATTCAGCTCATTGGCTCATGTCCTCCTTGGGTGGCAGGTTGGGAGCGAGAAGCGCCGGTGGCCAAGGCTTTTCCCAATTCTTTCAGCGAATGACGATTGCACCCTCCATTACTCATTTCGGCCACTCCTCGTCGTATGTCTGTTGTCCCAATGCGTCCCAATGCCACCGGCTTGCCTTAATTCAAGTCGTCGGCCTGGTCTCATGCGCCTCCGTGCCGAAGTCCCAAAGTGGATTAGCGCTTTCGGTCAGGGTGGGGCTACCAGGGCCGAGGGCCGAGACCGAGCTCAGGGGTACGCCCATATATTACACGGCTGGTCCGGCTGCCCTCGGTCTTCGTCTCAAGCCACGAAGTCAGTGACTTGTATTTTTCTCATATTCTGGAGTCCTTACCAGTGACGGCATTTCTCATTGACTCTTCCGGAATTTTCCTCGTCACAGCATCGCCTCCTCTGTCCATCATTTCTCCGTGCCTCCTTTGATCCTGGAAGGACATGATACAGGTATCGCTCTCGACATAATGCCCGAAGCCAACATACCGCCTCCCTCCTCTTCGAAGCTGATCGTTATCATCGGAGGCTCGTATGGCGGCATCTCCACGGCTCATTATATCCTCAAACATGTCCTCCCATCGCTTCCCGCGGGGTCGCATCACGTCGTGCTCGTCAGCGCGTCGACACAGGCCATGTGCCGTCCTGCCTGCCCCCGGGCGATGATCTCCGACGAGATGTTCCCACAAGCCAAGCTGTTCGTCGATATCAACGAATTGTTCAAGCAGTATCCCAAGGGTAGCTTCCGGTTCGTCCACGGAACGGCAACCGAGCTCGATCACGGCTCAAGGAAGGTCTCCGTGCTGCTTGCAGGCGGCGGGGATGAGCAGACAAAGGAAACCCTCGACTTCCACGCACTCATCATCGCGACGGGAGCTTCTACCCCGTCCCCACTCCTGGGCTTGAACCGCGACGAGGCCTTCCTGAAGCTGAGCTGGGCAGCGTTTAGGCAGGCGCTCCCGGCAGCTAGAACCATTGTCATAGCCGGCGGCGGACCAAGCGGCGTCGAGACTGCAGGCGAGCTGGCCGAGCACCTGAACGGGAGGCCGGGCTGGTTTTCATCACGGTGCGGAGCCGTCGAGGACAAGGTTAAGATCACCCTCGTCACCGCCGGGAGCAGGCTCCTCCCAGTCCTGCGGCCGCCCATTGCCGAGGAGGCAGAGCGGCAGCTGGCCCGGCTGGGCGTCGAGGTGGTCAAGAACGTTAGGGTCTCGTCAGTCGCGCCCTCGTCCGCTGGCACGGGGGACCCGGCCAGCCCGGCGTCGCTCACGCTGGAAGACGGCACCGCTCTGCAGGCAGACCTGTACATCCCGACGACGGGGACGACGCCCAACGCCAAGTTCGTCCACGCCTCGCTCCTCGCGCCGGACGGCCGCGTCGAGACGAACGGGGCGACCCTCCGCGTCGACGCCGCGGGGCCGCGGGTGTACGCGCTCGGGGATGTGGCCTCGTCCGCGAGGCCGGCGGTCCACAGCGTGCTCGCGGCCGTGCCGGTGCTCTGTAGGAACCTCAAGAGGGACCTGCTGCTGGTCACTGGTGCCGCTGGCGGTGATGGGAAGGGGCCCGAGACCTCGGCCGAGGACGCTGTTTTCAAGGAGGATTCGAGGGAGACACAGCTCGTCCCGATTGGAAGACGTGGGGGCGTCGGGGCGGCCATGGGCTATCGGCTGCCTGGGTTCTTGGTGTGGTTGGTCAAGGGGAGGGATTACTGGCTCTGGACTACCGGGGCGCTTTGGAACGGCAAGCAGTGGGAGAAGGCAACTTGAGATGAGACCCGGGATGGGTTGAATGTTTACAGAGAGGGGATAAATAAAAGGCGTCGAGTTCGGAGCGTCTGAGATACTTCTAAAAACGGGTAATTGTTAATCACTCATAGAAGTCCCATCCAGGCACACTGTTCCTTGTCCTTAAAGTCCCGCATCATATTGCCTTCCCCTGGGAGATCCAGGATCCTAGCCTTCATGCTATCCTTGACTGCTGGTACCCATGGGCCAGCCTGCTCAAGTATGCTCAGTGTGCTGTTGTAGCCTCTTGCAAGGAGGAAGTCCCTGTCCGGATTAGGGTTGAATGTCCTCGCGAACGAACTAAAGATGTCAACAACATATCTTTCAAAAGCCGAGTCATTGTCGTCTCGATGGGGGAGACCGCGTCGCACGATGTTGCCGAACGCGTACAGCAGTGAACCGGAGTGGCAGCGAAGGTTGCCCTCCGGGGAGTCCGGGTCGCCGTTGGGGTGTGCTGGCGATCTCGGCGCCTCGCAGAGGTCGAGCTGCGGCCAGTCAGGCTTCTGGTAGGTGCGTTCGAACTCGTAGTAGAATATCTCCTCTCCCCAGCCGAGTGCTGGATCCTGCAGGGCCCCATGCACCGCTGCTTGATTGCTGCACCGAAACATTGCATCTGTGGCGAAGCGGGCGGCCATCTGGTACGTCGCGAGGGTTCGGTTGGTGATATCAGGAAGGGGGAATAGGTCAGGTGGAGGATCCGGGAGCCCCTGTGCCACCAACCAGGTTGTGTCTCCTAGTGTCACATTCGATGGAAGGGCGAGGAGCGGCAGCCCGTCTTCTGCCATGATGCCCGTCATGATGTGCACAGGGGACGTCGTTCCTTGAGTGTGTTGCGATTTGTCGGAAGTGATGTACTCTCCATCGATCACCAACATTCGGGAATCCAGCCCGGCCCACCAGAGGTCTCCCGCGGAGTGTTGTCGGAGACACGCAAGTTGGGACTGGGAGGTGGTCTCTGTGCAGTTGAGAGCGTCGAGAGCCACTTTCCCTACAAGGTCGATATATTCTTTGATGGCCCAGTATTTCCCCAGAAACGCGGCAACGCCAAGGCCTCCGATATGGCTGATGGGCATTGCTGCGGCAAACTTGCCGACTGCCTTTGGCGAGCGCATCATGGCCCGGGTGAATGCAGCCCCAGCAGAGTCTCCAAAGACCGTGATCCGGTCTGGATCCCCGCCGAAAGCCCCGATGTGCTCCCGAACCCAGTCGAGGGCGAGGATCTGGTCTGCGAAGCCGAAGTTGCCGTTTGTCACTCCGTCGTCGAGGGCCAAGAAACCTGGTGCGCCAACTCGGTAGTTTATGGTCACCACGACGACATCCCCGCGGGAGGCCAGATTTCCGCCGTCGAAATCAGGATCGCCGCCATGACCGAGCAGGGCGCTTCCGTGGATCCAGAACATCACAGCTTTCTGGTCTTTTGTCAAGCTCGTGTTTGTTGGCCCTGGAAGGTAAGGGGTCCAGATGTTGAGGAACAGGCAGTCCTCAGAGCCCGAAATCCCGGACCTGGCGGGACCCCCTTGGGTGCACCGCTGTCCCAGTTCTAGAGCCGACTGCCTCTGGCCGACGCCGCGGTATGGGACTGGATAGGAAAGAAGTGCTGGCTTCTGGGCATATCTAACACCCAGAAACCGAAAACTGTTCCTGTCTCGGTAGCTGGAAGGAGAGGAGCCATGAGTATGACACTGTGCAAGGGCCTGGAAGCGTGTCGTGCAATATGTGCAGGACGTAGAGGTGTCGCTTACCCTAGAATATCGTCGTTGTTTGCCCGAACCGTGACTCGCCATCTCTCTCTGGGGTCGTTCACAGTGTCGTTGGACCCAGGTGCACTCTGAGTACACAACACTGGGAGAAGGGTACCCTCTGCAGTCTTGATCTTCTCACCCCTGAGATCCAAGGCCCACGAGGTGTCTCCCGTGGGTTCTACCCAGAAGATTGATGCTTGGGAATTGTGGTACCGGAGAGCTTTGAGTAGTGTCTGACTGTTGGAGCTGGGGCATGAGCTCCAGGGCAAAAGACTCTCCCCTAAAGATTCACAAGCAGTCTTCGCATCGTTCAGTGTGAGCTGCCCGTGCAATGTTAAGACTTGATAAAAGTCCTGTGAATTCTCCGGCCCTGCAAGATCAGATTGTTAGTAGGCAATTTAGGAGACCAAAATCCAACGGTGCCATTCGATGCATAATTACGTGCTCCTAACGACTTACCCTTCAGGTCGTTCTGGACAAGGACGCTGATGTCCGATTTGAGCGTCTCAGGCGATGGGGCACACACCACCACCCCAGCCAAAAGGCAGGTCACCCGCAAGAGCAGTCTCATGGTTCGGCGAGTGTACAGAATAAACGGTGATATCCTCCTTGACTATGCCGAGTCCCAACATCCTGACGGTGGAATGAGCAGAGACACGCGAACTTTTAGCAATAGACGGACTGAAATACCCAATTCTGTCCGCGCTGGATCCGCTACCTCGCTTGCACCGTTACGAGCCCGGGTACACGTAACATGGGTAGGTAGGTCGAGAGGATGGCTCAATTTCGGTGTCTGGTACCGAATCCCGGATTAAGTCTGCCTTGCACGGCTCACCCGCTGTCAGCATGTAGGCTGGAATATTAGGCTAAAGAGGAGCGGGAGTGGATGCTACAGCGCTGCATCGAGGGTTACAACGACGGGGATGACCTGTGGGTTGGGGAGGAAACAATGGAACTCTACGCGTCCTCGGAGAACAGTGATCAGTAAACGAGTGCATTCCAGATAGGATTTAAAGACGTGGGTGAGTTGAGCCTTCGACTTTACCACGATACTTGAGCTACTTGATACAGACAAGGACACAGAGAACGGCAAAAATGAAAGTAATAACCCAAGGCAAACGACAGAAGCAGGGTTCGAACCTGCGCGACCGAAGTCATGAGATAAGCATTGTGAACAATTCAAGTCTCACCCATTAACCACTCTGGCATTCTGCCAATTGAAGCGTTGATTGTGGGGTCATTTCCTGCTTCATAGCCTTTAGTATTACTGGTGGGGTTGGCTATTACCCCGCGCTTATTAACCTCACAGTAAGTCAGATTCAAGCAAGACTACGAGGCCATTCGATCTGCCTTTGCAAAACTTTACGGTTAGAACCTTCTTAACCCTCTTCGACACATATGAACAGTAGATGGGCCAAAAGCTTTGCAAGTAAGTATCTAGTTACCCAAGCTGGCCTCTTTGCCCGAACGAGGGGTGATGAGAGACTGGCTGAGGACTGTTTCGTGCCATCAGGCTGGCTGCCTAGTTAGACCTCCCCTCCAGCAACTCGGTCACGACATTTGCTGTCGCCTGAACGATCAGTTCATGCTCATGGGAGTGTATCCTCTCCTCCACCTTCGAAAGATCGTCATCTTCATGGAACGGGATTTCCCGCACCAGGATTGGTTCACCCCTGTCCACCTTTAGAACGACGTAGTGCACCATAATGCCAGTGCGCGCCACCTTGCCAGCTTGGTAGTCGTCAAAGGCGCGCTCTATCGCATGCGCGCCATCATACTCTCCTGTCATGGAACGTGAGCCTGTCATACTCAGCTCGGCGGGGAATGTGATGCAGGAAGCGTTGCACTCAGGCGAGGAGGAGGACGACTCACCTGGCAGGGCTGGGTGCAAGTTGATCACTTTGACACCCGCCTTATCAAGCGGCTCCAAGAATGTGCTACCAAAGATGTGCATCCAACCAGCCAGGACGACCAGCTCCGGCCTTTCGCTCTCACTCCTTTCCAAGACCTTCTCCGCGAGGACGGCGTCGTAGCGGGCCCTCGCTTCCCGTACTTTCGTCTCGTCCTTCTCACCCTTGACCAGAAACCCGTTGCTGATCAGGTTGAAGTTCTCCCACGGTATACCTGCCTGGTCAGCGCGGGTGGTGGCGTAGGCCTTGGCGCGGTTCACAACTAGGCCAACGATTTTCGAGTTCGGGACGCGCCCCTCATTGACGGCGTTGATGAGAGCCTGGAAGTTGGAGCCGTTGCCGGATGCCATCACCATGATGCGACATGGCGGCGGCTTAGGTTGTTTTTCGTCTGCCATCATGAGCCCGAGGAGATGTGTGTGGAATATGCAAGGTGAACGAGTAGCCAACGACGGGGAGTTCCACGCTTTACGACCCAACTCAGGGGTTCAAGACAGTGGGGGAAGGGCCTATCGAAGCATGCTAGAAAATTCGCAAAACTTTTACACCGCCTTGGCACAATTCTGCCCATACTCACCCTAAGCGCCACACCGAAGCTTTTTCCAACGACCTTCGTTCACCGGCCGCAAATCAGTCGAAAGGGTCCTCTAGAATTTAAGTCTCCATTTTACACCCAAAGCCGGAGGCTCGCAGGGGCTTTTGTTGCCCTGGTCTCTCCTCTCGGATCCGAAACTTGCATTACTGGCTTAGCGAGGCAGTCTGCTGCAGGCAGCACCATGGGTGTTATGTTTGGATTAGCGTAACTTGCTCAGCCACAGTACATTATGCTGCAGCAAGTTGCTCTACAAGGAGCACGTGACTCCACCCTTTTTCCACTTCATCGAGCAGATGGGAAGCTGAAATGAACACACCTAGCGACAGGACATCATTTGTTCGATATGACCTCCTAGACTAAAAATCTCGAGGGCTCACATACATTTTCCATTAGACAACCTTTTTTCATCATAACCATCGATCCTGCCCGACTAAAAGCATAAACTGTGTGACGGTCCAGAGCTCCAGTGTATCCCGATCCTGACATGGCACTCTACCAGTACCGACCCCTGGGCAAGGGCGAGATTCGGCTTGCCAAGCTAATGGACACGTCGACGGATAAGACCATGATTCGGCCCACCCTCACCATCTTCCACGCACCCCTCCAAAAGGCCAGGGGGTCCTACGATGCCCTCTCGTACGTCTGGGGCGACACGACCGAGAGGAGACCAATCCTGAGCAGCGGCCAGGGGATCCTGCTGGGGACGCCAAACCTGACCGCGGCGCTGTGCGCGCTTCTGCGCCGTGAACCGGAGGCTGCAGGCAAGCGCCCTCCATTCATATGGATTGACGCCATATGCATCAACCAATCCGACACAGCGGAGAAGAGCAAGCAGGTCTCCAAGATGCGCGCCATCTACCGCGGCGCGGCCCGCACGGTGGCGTACCTGGGCGACCCAGCAGACGGTAGCGAGTACGCGATGATGTTTGCCCGGCAGGCCATCTTCGGGGCGATGAGGAAGGCCAAGGACTATGTGGAAAATACTGACATGGAGGCCTTGGTCTTGGATAAGTACCCCGGGTTCAGAGAGGGGAAGGATAGCTACAGCCGAGAGCATATCGAGAAGGCCAAGGGGACGGAGACGTCTAACATGCTGGGGATGACGCTCAGGGAGCTGGGTCGGCGGGACGAGGAACTCTTTGGGGCAAACCATGAGTCCGTGAAGCCCCGCGTGCTCAAAGGGGTAGGGATGCTGCTAGCCCGGCCCTATTTCCAGCGTGCCTGGATCATCCAGGAGTTGGCCGTCGCGAAGGACACGGTGCTGCTTTGCGGGACTGCCTCTTGCAACCTGGAGCTCCTGGGGATGTTCATGTCCGAGACCATGACTGCTGCAAGGATCCGATGGGAGGAGTATCTGCCGCCTGGACTGGTAGCAGAGTGCTGTCGCGGCACGGCGCAGCTCATTTCTGTGCATGAGTTGCGGAACTATGCCCGAGCGAAGAAGGAGACGGACTTGCTGAGGCTAGCGCGGACTTTTAGGTCCGCCAGAGCGACCCTTGGCGTGGACAAGGTCTACGCACTCTTGGGGCTTTGCGATCATACCTTCAGAGTCGACTACGGGCGGGACAAGACCCAGACCTACCTTGACTTGGCGAAGTACTTCATTGCCAAGGGGCAGGGAGCCGGCCTCCTGCACGAAGCCGCCAGGTCCGAGTTCCGTCCCGCCTGGCCAACATCGTGGGTGCCAGACTGGGAGGAGTTCCCCATCCGCACCCAGTTGGCGTACACAGCCAACAAGACGTCGAAATGGTTTCCCGACGCCTCGGCTGCTCAAAAGCGGTACCACGACGACGAGAAAGAGAATGGAAAGCGGAACCCTGCGCTGATGAGAATGAAGCTGCGGGTCGAGGGGAGTGAACTCGTTACCGAGGCGGCCATCGTGCAGAAGATCTGGACCGTGGGGCGGGGTCCTGCGGTAGACGGTAACAGGGACAGACAGCTTACTGCTAGCGCGGTGGCGAATGCGAGGCACATTGCGACTATTATGCAGGATATGAGGATTCTCAAGGAGAGATTGCGGCTTGCTGGAAGAGGTGTATATCACACGGGTGAGGACATTGATGCGGTGCTGGCGGCGACATTGGAGGCGAACCAGAACCGGAGTGATATCACGAACTACTTTGAGGAGCCCAGCATCCGGGCTATGCTATACAGCGTTGATCGAGAGGAGCTGAAGAGGCTGATCATCGAGGGCGAGGGCGATTGTGCTGTTGGTGATCACGATGGGGGCCTTCAAAGCTGGGGCTCATGGTTGCCCACGATGTTGTCGTCGTGGGGACAATGGCAAAAGCGGGCATCCGATTTCACGGACGATCTGAAGCAGGAGCTCGGCTCTGGGTCAGACCGCTACATGGTCGAGAATATGGCCAAGGCGACCGTGGGGAGGCGGCTCGCCATGACAGACAAGTCTTTCGTTGGGCTAGTCCCCGCGGCGGCAAGGCCTGGCGACATGATCGTCATACTGCGTGCCGCCGACGTGCCCTTTGTTCTCAGGAAGGTGGACATGCATTGGAGGTTAATCGGGGACTGTTATATCCATGGCATGATGCTGGGCGAGCTGTTCAAGGAAGGGGAGGAGGTGGTGGAGATGACCGAGATACGAATACGGTAGGTCGGGGGTGTCATTTCAACCAGTGTATTAGCTGGTGATCAAATATCAGCATCTGCCATCGTTTGAAGCGATGGGAGCCCGCTTATGTTGTTTCGGAAGGCAAGCGGGTGAGCTCATAAGCTCATTAAGACATACACGGCGACCTCCGCAGATCGCCCCGTCCTAGGTTCGGCAACGGAAGCCTAGTCCATACACATCGTGGTTTGATAAGCCGGACCACGGAAAGTCAATATTTGGGCGCTCTTAGCAATAGGGGATCTGAGATGCATTGACAAGGTGAAATGCAAGGAACTCTACCATGTCCCAGATGAGCATGCGTGTATCTTTGGAGCCTTTTCGTTAGGAAGAATTGATATGTTTGAATCGCTCATATGAACCAACTAATAATCACTTCGTAGACTTAGTGGAAGTGGAATTAAGAAGCAATCAACCAGCCGCCATCCAATCCCGACTTTTTCTATTTCTACATCTGTGCCTGTCCAGCAAGTGTGCCAAGGTCCAATCTGGTTCATCCACGTCTCTGGTGGCACCCCAGTCGGCGCGCGAGATGAGTTTCACGAGGAGGACCAGCATCTAGGCAAAAGACTCGAAGAACTCATGGTGGGGGTTGAAAGCGAGTTCCAGCGGCGTGGCCGCGGTCTTGGAGATCTCATGCTCGGCTACTGGGCGGACAGGATGGCCGAGGTGAGGAGAGAACTGGAGGGCGCAGAACTGTATGAGGAAGAGCTTGTGGGGGCGAGACAAATCAGAATAAGGTAGGATCGAAAGCAAGATGAAGTTGTCGTTGAGGAAGTTGAGGGTGATCCCACGACATTTGAGTACTTGCTGCGGAAATTTGCCCAGATCGAGGTGGAGGCTGCAAAGTGACACTGGAGGATTTAATGCCAAAGTCTAAGGCTTCTGAAGTAATCAAGGTCCCCAACCAGACTTCATAATTACATGTAATTATGCGATTCTGCGATTCTTTTCCCTCCCACTTTCCCTTCCTTCCTATTCACTCTTCTCCTAGCATGCTGGTACGATCTCCCTCTACTCTTTGGCTTTAACCTTGGCGGCCTCGGCCTCAGCCTCTCCGGCGGCGCGCCAGATGTTGGTGGCGACCCAGTCAGTCTCCCTAACCTGCCTTTTGGCCATAGCGAGGTCGACGCTTCGGGCGGCCGTCTCAGCACCCTCGGCGGCGCGCCAGATGTTGGTGGCTACCCAGTCAGTCTCTCTGACCTGTGTTGAGTGATGGCGTTGCCAAGTGTCAGCTGGGCGTCCACGATTGCCGTATGGGTATGAAGAGGATATAATTGTCTTTGGGGTCAATACCTGTCTAGGGATGATGGGGGAGGCCACGCTAAAGGAGGCCAGCATGGAGACAGCGGCTGCGGTGGCGGTGAAGAACTTCATATTACCTCTTGAGGTTGGTGACACTGGGGTTTGTCGCGGCGGTTGAGGCTCGTTATCCTTGACTTCCAATGGGTGGCAGAGATGGCTATCGGATGGGTTGACCAGAAATTTGCTTGCTTATACGCTGCGGAATACCCAGGCTATTTAACTTTGCCGCCGGCCTCTGGAGTTCTCACTCCCTGGCAGCCGCCTGGTAAGGTATGTTGACATATAATTAGAGGCAGACTGGAGATAAGACCTCCTTACAGAGTGGCAGTCCTTGGCGAAGCTGTGCCGTTTGAGCTTTGCCACCATTCGCCAGATTATACCCATGGTTCTACACCATATAAGGAAGGTCCAAGGAATGCAGAACAATGAGGATTTTGCCGCAAGTAAGCGCTCTAGTTACTTTATCATTTTATGCAAGGCCATGACAGCATATAATACTTGGCAACCCGGTCGGAAAGAATCCTCAACTTGGATTGCTGATCCAAACCCCACAGTGCCTCCAGAGTTCCTTCGAGTCCCTTTATGCGGGGTCATACAGAATCTTTTGGAACGTGGCTGGAGTCACGTTCATCATCCCGACCTCCCTACTTGGGAAATGTTCCGATTCCTGACGGGTCACCCTCCCACTGAGATGTCCTGTCCTGGGTGTGGAAATATGTCTGCTGAGCCGCTGTGTCTTATCGCGGCGGATTTCCAAACCTCTTAGGTAGACATTTACATCTGCGATAATTCGCCACACGATTTTCCCACCGCTTGGTGACCTCGCCTCCCAACTCCGATCTTGCAGTCCGACATTGAAGCGGCCTCAGGGTCCTGTCCTTAAGAATACTATTCTTGAATCCCGGGGACTGATTAGGTCTTGGGCTTTCTTCCTCGATACAATCTACAACTTGGATTCTTGGGACATCTCACTATTCCAATCATGGATGAGACTCAACAATCACTCAGGGCAGAGGAGGGAACCTGGGAAACCGAACAAAACTCGCCATCGGATGAGAGCACGTCATTTATCCCTAAAGCTTTTCGGCCAGGTCAGAATGGACGATCGTCTCCCGACAATGGGTCATGGATCTCAACTTTCTTCAAACTCTTCCCGTGGGTCCTCAGTGCACTGTTGATTCTCGCTCTGTTCCTCGAGAAGCAACAAAAACAGAACCTGAAGTTCAGCAAGTTGCCTCCAGTGTGTGCTGAGCATCGTCAAGAGCAGTACTGTAAGTGAAAGAGCCGAATGGCTACTTGGATTGGTCAGGCTAACGCAAGACCAGCTCCTGCCGGGGAGACAATACGCTATCACGATGTAATGTTCTACCGGGCATTCGGCAGCCAAGACAGCGGTCACCTTTCTCCCTTTCAGGGATGGCCGAGTGATGAGAAAGATAAGCTCTGGGAAGACATGTATGCGAGTAAGTCGCAAGTGGCCTCAGATTATCTCTCAACGGCAACATGATTGGGTGATCACTGACTGACGAGCTCTATGTCTGGCACCTAACTACAGAGGGAATCCTGATAGGGATCGACGAAGACAGCCACGGGAAACTGCTCAACTCGAGCGAGCGAGTCGCCCAGGAGGGCCAGACGTCCAGGTTCATGGTCGGCATCGACGTCTTCCACCAGCTGCACTGCCTGGACGCCCTTAGAAGGTCCATCTATCCGAAGCGCTACAACATGTCGCTGGTAGACGCGGACGGCTCCGTCAACTACGGCCACTGGATGCACCTGGACCACTGCGTCGAGTCGCTTCGTCAATCACTGACGTGCAGCGCGGACGTGGCGGCCTACACCTACGAGTGGCTGGACACGGCGAAGCTCATGATGGCCCGCGTCGGTGGGCTACACCGCTGCCGGGATTTCCAGGCCATCCAGGACTGGACTTTCAGTCAGCATGTGGACCCGGCCAGCATGCGCACCAGGGTCGAGCCTGCTGCTGGCGGGGGGTTCCGTCTGGTGGACTATTCGGACCAAGTCGATTACAGGAAGAAGGGATGGATTCCTCCTGGGTGGCATCACACTGCTGATGAGCTGTGAGTAGATGAGGATTAGGGCTGAGGAGGGCTTTGAGACGAGAGATTAGATAAATTAGAACCCAGCCAAAAAAATAAAGCAAATCCCCCCCCCCCCCCCCC
>PYSP01000220.1:25584-65155 GCA_003049395.1 Pseudohalonectria lignicola
CCCCCCCCCCCCCCCCCCCCATAAGTATATACACATTCCCAAATCAATATATACAATAGTTCTGAAAAGAAAATCAAAGAGCCTAATCACTCAAAAAACTTAAAGCCGTAGCCAGTGTTGCTGGTGTCCCCCGGCACGTTGGCCCGGCTGTAGGTGGTCTGGCCCCACCAGACGAAGCTCCCCGTGAACCAATCCCTGTTTCCCCAGCTGTACTCGGTGCCCTTGGACACGGCATGGAAAGCGAAGGGGATGTGGTTCACGCCGCCGGGGCTCTTGCCCACGTCGCCGCCCTCGAGCGCGAAGGTGTGGTGCCCCGGCCCGTCCACCTGAAGCGTGCGATCCCAACCGGCCATCATGGCGGGCTGGTACGACCCGAACAGGCAGCCGTTGCTCTTGTACCAGTCCCAGACGTAGGTCGGGTCGCCGCCCTTGCGCAGCCGCAGGTCGCCCAGGCAGTACTTGTCGCCCCAGCTGCCGTTGGCCGAGTACACGACGTGCAGCTGCCCGTTGGGGTCGACGACGGGCTCCGGCCCCTCGTTGATGTAGGGGTTCCCCTGCACGCGCTCCCAGGCCTCCCGCGGCTGCGAGATGATGAAGCGGCCGCCCGTCGGCTCCGTCGCGCTCCGCATCCGACAGATGTACAGGTTCTGCTCCACGTTGGTGTTGGCGGCCCAGCCGGACCAGACGAAGTACCGCTGGCCCTCAAAGGTGAAGAGCGCGCCGTCGATGGCCCAAGCGTCGTCTGGAAGCGCGAGCTTCTGCGCCGCCGAGTAGGTCCCGTAGGGGGTGTCGGCCCCGATCACGTACATGCGGTGGGCGGCGCCCGTGCCCGCGGCGAAGTAGATGTACGTCCTGCCGCTGTCCGTGGTGATCTCCGGTGCCCAGACCTCGCCCAGGCCGGTCGTGTCGGACCAGACCTGCGTGCGCTCCACGCCCGATGCGCCCAGGCCCAGGATGGACGACGCCCTCCGCACCCAGATGCCGCCGCCGGCAGACTCAGCTGAGTAGTAGGCCGTGCCGACCTTCATTATCGTCGGGTCGGCGCCGTCTCTGATTTTTGTGGCTGCTGATGCCATGTTGACGAATAGGAAGAGGCCGGCTAATACGACTAGCAGGATTGTGGCGGGGTTGCCCCTGCGTGACGTCATAGGTGAGAGCATCATCAATGGAGGGTTTTAGGTTTGGGGCAATTCGCCTTTCTTTTTTGCTTCGTTGCACGTGATTCGCCTGCAACAGTCGCCTGTGGTCATGCGTATTAAAGACCGTTTCCTCGTCAACAACAATGCCATTTCGCGAGCTCTTATATAAACCAAGCTCCCGTCGCACTTCGGACTCATTGCCCATCGCTCGCCATTCATTGTGGCATTGTCGCATCGGATTCATTGTCAATCATTCTGGTGGCTTGTACAACTACGATGCGGAGAGCGATCTCCACCATAACCCCCTCCCTTCCTTTAGTAGTACGTGTGCTGGGCAAGAAAATTACTGGTAAGCGTGAATCCTTTCCCTGACAGTGCCTTGAGCCCCTCTTGTCCAGCAAGCCTTTGTGAGGATTTGGCACCAATTGTGCGCTGGGCGGCGAATCCTTCTGGGGGATCGGTTCAGATTTCAGTGGATATCACGCGTTCATTCGTGCCCTGCAGATGGAGCCGGCCCTTCCAGCGTGGTAATAAGGGCTCTGTTGGCTTCCCCTTTTGGGACAGGCAGTGCCGCGCTGTAACCATCCAAAAATACTTCTTCTCTTCACTTGGCAGGCAGGATTTGATCCTGTAACAAGTAGCCCCTCCTCGTGGTCCCAGTCCACTTTGCCGCCATTCTTTACGTAGGCAAATTGGGTAACGTCACAGGTCAATCGCATTGGCATCGTAAAGTTCCATGCGGCCATTGAATCCTATGCCCGACTCCTTGATAACGCCGATAGCACGCCGAATTCTGGGGACCTGGATGCCGCATTGTTGGTTGCAGGAGGAGATTGCCGGCGCGGAAGCAAAAGGAGGAGAGAAAAAGGGGGAAAGTGGGGTCACCCTGAAAACGCAACAGTGCAAGCATTACTGGCAAGATTGGCGTATCCCACTTCCTCCTGTTAATTACTTGCTGGCCGCGGTTACAAATGTCGTCGTTTGCGGTTGCATCTCGTTCTGCCTGACCGCATAATATTATGTATGCTGTTACCTCTGTGGCGTGCGTGTCTGTTTGTGACTTTGAGCGTCACACTGTCGGCCTGTGGTTCCTGTCGACTTGTCGGACGACACGTTGTACGCCTTCGACAATGCTGCTAATTACTGTTCCATTGTTTCGTCCTTCTTTCTTTAATGCTGCTTTCGTCATCATCGTTCCTCCGAATTGGCCGATTGGTTGTTGACTGCAATTGTCGGTCGAGCGTCGCCACATAAAAGCAAATTTTACAAGACGAGCGATTCCGAACAAATAATTAACTTTAAGTAGGTTAGCACACAAGTTAGCAACCACCTGTTGTGGCGACCTAAAGAATTTCACCCTCAAATTGGCAAAACTCACCACCTTTCGGCGATAAGTCAGTTACGTGTATTTCCGATTAGGCTTAACGCTTAAGCGGAAACTTAGGAGAGCACTTAGGACGGCACTTAGGACACTTAGGACGACACTTGGACGACAGTTGGAGGGAGCCTAGGAGCGCACTTGGGAGAGCAGCAGTAGAACGTACCACCTTTGGCGATAGAATTAATGATCATTGCTTAAAGCTAGGGCCAATCGGGAACACACTTGACTTTTCGCCGAACGGTGGTGATATTTACAATCTAAGGGCGGGAGGTGCAATTCGTGAGGTCGCCTGTTGTGACGAGCACCGCGTGACAGCTCCCGTGCGGCCCCCCCGCTCTTTCCCCCCTTTGAACGGTCCCTAGGTTATCAGTGCGCCCCTTTTGTATATATAAACCCTAGTTGCTGTCCACCATATGTGGAAGCTGTAGTCAAGGCAATACACCGCTTTCTCTTGGCTGTATATCTCCTAGTAAGTGTTTGATAGGTACAACACCACCCCCGGTTTGCCGTTGTGCGTGCGTAGCAAGCTGTATATACGAGGGGAGCAATGCACTTGCGGCTGTTTACGACAAGGCCTGGTCCAAGGTCGAAGCATATATACCTGCAGAGCCTTTCTTATCACCTGCCAGATCGGCGCAGAGGATCCCGTTGCCGCCTAGGTTCGGGTTGTTCTCGTTATCCGTACATATACCGATAATCTCCTTGTAGCCCGAAATGTCCTATTTGTCGTTATCGTGACATTCAGACACAGTAGAGAGAGCTTAGTGATGTTCAAACGCCTAGTTAGTGACTTACCGATGGTTTACCCAGTTAAATTGACAAGGTCCCGGAGATGCCTTTCGTGACCCATCAGTTCTATATCGAAGGTCCCGTCCGCCTGAGGAATAACCGCAATGCTGCTCACGCCGAGGTTTTCCGCCGTCCGCCGCCACCGTTACTGGTAGGCGTAAATTCTACTGAGTCCCATGTATAACCAGCACATGTAATCTCTCCCTGACCATGCTCACCTCACATATAGTCTATATCAACATCCACACCCTTCTCCGGAGGCCTATCTCTATCTAGTTGTCAACTGGCTCGGCGGTGAGCTGAGCCGTGTTGGAGTCTCCGCTACACCCCTCTCCAGGCGTTACCCACCACCCCTGAGCACGCATATCAGCCGTCAGCGTCGCCCCTCGTTTCCTCAATGTCGCCCTAGGGTATCTCATCCTCCCAGCATTTTATGCTCTGCCACATTTCCCGTGCCTCAGTGTAGAGTTGCTCGCGCTCTTCCAAGCGCACGATTCACCGCCCGCGCCACCACATCGTCGAAAGCGTCGCCCAGCAACCGCAGCGTGGCCATAATTAACCTTCCGGTCATTTTTGGTCATCTGCACCTGCACAGTCGGGTATCTGTCCTCCACAGCCTGTGAAGGATTGTCGGCCCCATCCTCCTCCTCTTTCCCGATGATGACCAGCTTCTCCTCCCTCGTCAGCTCGGCCGCCATCGGGGGCCTGGGACGGTCCATCGTGAGATGGCCCTGGCCGGAACAGCGGGGACAGTTCGGGCACTTCTTACCTCCTGGATGGGGCCTCTGGCACCTTGGACAGGAGGTGTCGTACCGCTCCACACTCGGCGTGTATACCGCGCCTTCATACGCACACCATTCGTAGAGCTTACGTAGCACCTTTCCGCGGTTTTTTTTTGGAGTCTTTGAACGTCTTCAAGGATCCAATGATGATTGTCATTTGTCGGCTGCGTGCCATGGCAACGTCGATTATCCTGGAGTCACCGGTGAACCCGGGGTTGTCTTCACTACGCACCAGATCGTACACGACTGTGCCCTCTTCGTGTCCCATACTGGAAAAGCTGGTGTGAACTTCGCACAGATCCGGAACGCGCTCCACTGGGGCGTTATTGGAGATGCTGCTTCGGAGATTGGGAACCTGGGCTCGGGATGGCGTGACAACCAGAACCCCTGCTCGCTGCCCTTTTCTGGTGATGCTTGGCACCGCCGCATGAATTGCGCGGACCAGGTCCTGGACCACCTCTGCATTTGCGTCGCTGGCGAAGCTGTGGCCGACACCGTGCTCCGAACCGCACTTTCTTCATGTCGAAATTCATCGAGCAGTCCTATCCACTGTCCAAGGATCTTCCTCGACAGCAACCAGCCCCCCTGCTCTGGGAACAAATAAACATCCCCGTTCGGTCACATAATTACAACAAACTGAAGTGCCGATACGTCATGATTCGGGAAAAGGGCATTTTAGGGCTCAAAATAACACGTGTTTGATCGGAAGTCACGTTTGCGAATTAGGCTATATACACTGCCGGTTCACGGGAGAAGCTTCGAGATGCGAGGCGAGCCGCCATTGGCTTCCGTAAATTTACCCCAGATAAGCGGAAAAGGACAGACTAGCATGAAGCTCCGATTGATCGACTTTGCAAAGTTCTTAAAGCTTCACGAGCCGCCAGGCGGTTGATGCAACGCCCTCGTTCATTATTTCCCCCACTTGCCCCTTTTGCTTTCTCCCCTTCGGGCTTTATCCTGGAGCTATTCATGTTCAACTCGAGATCCGGACCAACGAGGAAACTGACTCCACACAGCACAGGAAAATCAGCTCCAAAACAAAGAACAGAAAGGGCCGTCGCTGTCCCGTAGGTCGACAAAGATGAAGGCCTCACTTCCCCACCTCCTCGACCTCCCGCTCCTCCTCCTCCAGGCGGCGACGACCGTGTCCGGCATGTACAACTGGGACATCGTGCACTTTGGCCTGGTGTCGGGCTGGAAGTGGGAAAAGCCGTGGGGGCACGACGACTCGGACCTTATGAACTTTGACCTGCTGTGCAAGCACGCGGCCGAGTTCAAGGCGCGGCAGTACAAGTTCGCGGACCTGGACAAGGCGCCCCCGGAGGGGTTGGCGCCCTGGAAGGACGCGATCGAGGATCTGGCCACGGGGAGGGTCTACCCGGGCAGCTGGGACGGGGTGAACGTCAAGGGGAAGGAGAGGGACATCCTCATGATGGACTACAAGGACGTGCCCGAACTGGTGAGGGGTTTCATTGAGGAGCAGCTCGCCACGGAGGACGGGAGGAACAGGCACTTCTTCCGGGTGCTGGAGAAGCCCAAGGTCATAACCGGCGGGAGGGGCGCCGGAAAGGATGATCAAGTCGACTTCAAGATGGACATATCGGCCCTGCCTGTGGAACAGAAGGTGTGGGTGACGGCTCCGGGGGAGCTGTACCCCATCTTGCCGTTGTGGGTTGCGCAGGGCAGCAAATGCCCAGGTAAGCCCTCCGCTGCGATGAGATCCTCGCTCTTCCCCCCAAACCTGGTGTGAGGCATAGTGCAGAAAACTTACAGACACCATCAGACGCGTTCAAGGATCTCTCTCAGTACGTGGCCACGCACGCAAAGGAAACATGCGTGGTGGCCTGGCCAACCGACCACAGCCGGAAACACCTGGAGGAGGGGAAGAAGGAGATCACGTTCAGAATCGAGGCGCGACAGGTTAAGGAGACGGCCGAGGGCAAGGCGGTGAGGGTATTTTGGGAGGCGCACCAGAGGGAATTGGAAAGGATGCAGAGGAAGATCAACAGGGAGGAGAGGGCTGCTGCTCGGAAGGGAGTTGAGAAGGAGAGGAAGGATGAGAAGGATGAGTTGTGAGTTGCTTTAATCTAATTTCGTTCGTGAGTGTTTAGAAATCAGACAAGCGGCTTCTTTGATCCGACGGCGAAGTCGACTTGGCTGTTGAAGCCTTGAGGCTCGTAATGTTACGGGCGGTTCATAATCTGAGAGATACAACCTGGGGAAAGATGGTTGTATTGATCCAGGATCTGAAGGAGCCTGGAGAAATCGGAGGTGGGCCATTTATGGGCACCGGCCGGAGGGGCGGTCACGTGAGGGACCTGTCACATAATCTGTTTGCTACAATGAGAAGTCTCAATCAGGGAACCGATCAGGTCATAGAGAAAGATCGCCATATAATTATGATGTTAGCCCCATACGTGGCCCCCTGGACTTCGTATACGACACGATAATCAGAGTGGGTATCAAGCCGACCATTAAGACTGACCTTAAATCCGAGTTCTGTGATAACTTGATCCTGTCGTCACCGCGTCTCTAGTCTCACTCGCCTGGTCCCGTTGACTTTGTACAGGGAAATTCTCGGGTATATCAGCACTGTGCGACATTCTCCCACTTGTTGTAAGGTTGAGGCTTAGTGAGCGCGACGAACTTGGGGTTCGCGGCCCGCCAGCCAATCGAGAGAGAGCAAGATGTCACTCTCCCCTTCCATAGCACCCCGCCGGGGTCCGGGTTTCTAGTGTTTATCTTGGGTGTCTTTAGGAGCAATGCCTGAAGTTGACATGTTCATGTTAATAATTTGCATTCCTGGCTGTTCTGATGTGAGGGTGACTACTTTCACAAAGGCATCTAGCCTATTTACCCTCTCAAGTACCCTCCTTGAAACCCTCCCAGGTAGGTGCCCTCCTAGGTGCCCCTCCTAAGTGCCCTCCTAAATATCCACCTAAATATCCTCTTAAGTGCTAAGCCTAATCAGAGATATACGTAACTAACTTATCGCCGAAAGGTGGTAATTTTTACAATGTGAGGGGGTGAAATTCGTAAGGTCGGACAGAATGTCCCCGAATATCCACTTATAAATCCATAGAAACCTTCTCAACACCCACTAGTGCCTCATCGATGACCATGTTGGCATTTTTGGTGGGAGGGAGCCCCTTAGCAGCTTACCCCTTTCCTCCAATATCACCTCAGGTAGCTTCGCAGAATACCACTATGAAAAATATCATCTTTCCACCGCCCAATTTTATGTAGGCATGCCAACCCGGTAAAGTGACCTTGATCCTTCTCCGGAGCCTACCGCTCACAATTCTCAACCCTACAACCCACTTGTCTGGATTATTTACGTCATAAAAAAACGCTGGTAGCTATCGTCTTTCGTAGACGAAGGCTGCATGATGCACCCCACGCGCCTTTTCTTGCCGCCGGAATAGACCGCCTGATTGGCGTCATATGGCCCGTAATTACCGATATGTTCCTTCTCGGCCTCGGCGCCTTCCTGACCGGCTAATCCAACGCAATGGTAGTAACCAGGCTGCAGGATGGCCCCGATCCGAACAGTAGGAAGGACTATACGTTATATGATACAGCTTCGGCTACAGCTATAAATCGCGCGTACTTTCAGGATTTCTGAGTTGTCTCCCTGCCGACTTTGTTGCTTGGTGTTGTTATAGGGAATCTCAAGGCCTCTGCGAGGTGGAGGGCCAGCTTAGACCAGTTCATCCCTCCAGCAGCTAATATCAGAACTCGCTTACAGAACCCATTCGGGAAGAGCGGCTGCAATCCCATCCCGGTCTGGAACTCGTACAAGACGTAACCTAAGAGGGCATTTGTGAGGGGACATGCGAGGGTATTTGAGAGGGCAGTAATAGAACGTAATTATTTTAGTATTTAGATTGATAATGAGTGCTTCAGCGTTAGGCGTAATTAGTAATATACGTGATTTATCGCCAAGAGTTGGTGATTTTTCGTAATTTGGGGGGATGAAATTCGTAAGGTCGCATTCTGTCACCAGCAGCCCAAGGATTCCTTACCGGTTGTCTGGTCTCTGGAGGATCTGGCCGACATCCTCAAATCTACTCCATACGCCTTGCAGTCAGTGATGCGGTTTATTCTCCTACGGCGACACATATAATCAGAATTGGGATCTCAGGTGCCCCCTGACTAACGACAGGGCGGTCGTTTATTCACTCGAACTTTGATTTGTTCAGTGTTTATCGCCGATTCGCCGGCCCCAGGCCCTCAGCTCCACCCAAATCGCATCGCCTGCAAAGTGTCCGTCGTCGTCGAGGTCGCGGTCACCTGGATTACTCTATGGCTGACGCTCCGCTTGGGTCTGTCCGTACGGGCCTGCCGATGTCTGGATGGCAGCCTTGGTGGCTTACCGTCGGCGTCTCGTTTTCTTAGTTCCTTCTCGGTGAGGAGCACTGGCAGCTACTTCTCTCCGCATCGGGTCTAGTAGCGGCACAATCTTCAGCCGCATCGGGTTGGTCGGCTTTGACATCTGCTGTCAGTTCATTATTCAAGAGATATTTCATTTCTGAACCAGAACCTTTGTTCATGGCCCATAACTCTTTCTCCTTCTTGCCCTCGGACGCCTATCAGGCGTCGGCTGACCATAAGGTTCTTTCCTTTCACCACTCATTCACAGGAAGTCAGGGATGAGCACCGCGGCGCTTTCTCTGCCGTTGAGTGGGCGTGGATGAACGCCTTTGAGCTGCTCCCCTACCTGGCCACCATGGCCTTCTCCCGTCCGGAGCAGTTCAAGTGCCCCGCTCTCCTGAGTGTAGCGGCAATCATCCTTAGCACTTGGTGGTCAGTCCCACCGTGCTATTTCCTCTCACTCCTTGCTGCTCCTTGCGTGATTATCGTCGCTGGTATGATCTGGGTAGGCAGCGACACAGAACACCCAGTCTCGCCGTATCCACCAGGCCCAGGCTCCGCATTGCAGTCCCAGGGCACATACAGACCTCCCCGGCCATTGTAGCTGACTTGCGCGCCTGAGTCAGTCTCACACGTCCACGTCTGGTTGATGTCCAGCATGTGCTTCCCCCTGTTCATCCGGAACCAGGTCGGCGGCAGGAACGGCGCATCGTCAGGATCCACGCCGCAGAAGTTCCACTCCTTGTTCACGACAATGGGCAGGTCGCTTGCGAAGGCATAGCAGTCGACCTCGTAGCCGGTAGCCAGGTTTCGAAGACGAAACTGGGTGCGGTACCCAGGGTCCGGGGCTGTCCAGGGGGCTGGGGGACAGTTGTTGCACGCGGCGACGAAGCTGAAATTCTCCACTTCCCAGCCCCAGCTCTGCGAAAAGTCGGATGGGCAGATAGCGGTTGGCGCGGGTGGCACGAGAGTGAGTCGTCCCGAGATGCTGTAGTCATTGTAATATGTCCTGGTCCAGTGTTGGACGTTGGCGCCTCCCTCGGGTGGTTCGGGACGGTCCCCGCTGTTGCTGCGGAAGTAGTTGTCGGTCACGTCGCCTTTAAACAGTACTGTACTCCTGTGGATCTCGTTTGGTCAGTCAACTAGTAATTCCCCTGATGGCAGATAGAGTGTATGAATCGTGCGTCGGAACTTCATCAAGTATCTATTTAATTACATCTGCCTCGGATCTGTCCCACACGTTGACATCTCCCTGAGATTGACCACGTCCCACTGCCCTGGCTTGTACCGAAACGAGGTATTGTATCCTGCAGCGGCGGCATCGTCCTTGGCGGCGCAGTTCCGGTATCTACTGCCCGAGCCGGTGCTGTTCACGAGAAGATCCGTGCCAGTACCTTCGCAGTGGAACCGCTGCCAGCTGAAGCTTCCGAGGAGATCAAAGCTCACCGTGGCCGTGGTGAAGTTCGTACCGTCTGCCTGAGTCCTGTCGTAGATTACGTAGAGATAGTTAGACAGGTCCCATCCATGGGGCAGGCTGGCGCCAGCCCCCATCTGTGTTGAGGGACATTCTGCCCGTGTAGCTGTGAGCTCTGCTGTTGCGGATCTGATACTCGCAGCGCAGGCCAAGATAATAAGTTGTCGGAGATGCAGGGGCATGGTACAAATGAGTGTTCGATATGGCGGTCCCAGGCAAAGGGGTAGTCTCAGGTTTGCCGTAGCTTACGGAGCAGGAATGTTCAGTCGCTGTTACGGCAATTATTCAGCTGTTCAACCATTCTTAATAGTACGGTTCGTTGAAGTAGTTATATAGAGGGCGATCGCAGTAATTACCCTCAACCTGAAGTCCGAGCAACTGCGAGGTTGATATCGAATGTCACGGCTAATATTCAATGTCACCCTAGACCAATTAGTCAAGCAGTTGAGGCTTGCGGGCCATAACAATTACCGGCAGCTTATGCCCCTGCTGGGGTTTTCTCCGCCTCCACATCCGAACATTACGTACCACCCATATGGGTAATAAGCCTGGGACGAGGTGAAGATTACCCTTAGTGCCCTCCAACTCCTAGCAGAACCACCAATTCTGAGACTAAAACCTTTACACTTCGTCCAATTTTATGTTGTGACTATTCCTGCTGCCCTTGAAGATAGGGCAAGTCTGCCAACAATACCCTCTCATGCTCTAAACTCTCCCCCGCATCCGTCCTTCGTAGAGAAGATCATAGGTGTCAATTTCCATTGCTCTAACAACGCGTTCCTCTTCCACGAAATAGCCTCTCCGGATTGGCGTTGCCTCAGCGGCTTTCCCGGACTTGTTCGTGGCCGATGGCACGTAGGCGATGATCGTGGCGAACTCCAATCCACTATTGTTAGCATAGTGCATTATCATCTCGTGTTTCCGAAGCCTGGCAAAACATTGTGCGCTGTACGGGGACGATTAGCAATGTTGACACTTCCTGCCTGCCCTCGGAATGATCTTAACGAGAGGTGAAGGAATTGAGGTGGTCGAACGTACACAAAATCCCGCCGCCCCCGAAGCCGCCCATATGGCTCCCGTCCGTGTGGCTCCTGTTGGATTAATCGGAAGTCAAGCAAGTTCCATCTGTCGGATTTCTCCCTAACGAGTCCTTGGAGAATGTCGAACCAGTTCTTCAGCCGATTTTCCGACCCGGTCACAATCGCGGGGAAGTCATAGTAGTAAATGTTCCGAGGGTTCTGCTCCCAGGTAGATAGCACAATGACGACCCTTGTCGTAAAAGCTTCGATGTCGGGGTCCCAAGCCACCCTAGGTTCGAGTGTACAGCACTGAACCCCAGGCCGAGTCTCATGTTCGAATCTGATTTGGAGTCGTGTCCATGGCCAGGGATTGGGGAGACCGTGTCCGTCATCCGGTCCCATCTCCACCCTCAGAGTGACTGGGAAGTTTTCACCCTTGAGTAATGCGTATAACTCCGGGTAGCGATAAGGGAGATCCGATCGGCGGATTTCGTCTGCATTGTATCGGCGCCTTGTGGGGTCGGTAGCCAGGAACTTCGGCACGTCAGAGGCCCGTCTACGGCCCCTGTCAGCATCAACGTCTGGCGGGGACATCGATACAGCCTGAGGTATCGGACCGAGTTAAGAACGAGCTCAAACCAGATCAGTGAAGAAGGCTCCTCGGAGATCATGTGGGGATATGGAACTGACTGTGTTGGAGGCCTTTGTATCCTGCAGTAAGCCGTGAATGTTCTCTTGATTGATTGCGGACTTGCGCTGGGCAAGAGTGCCGTCGACAATGTAGATCTGAGGTAGGTAAGTTGAGATTGTTGAGTCCTTAGGAAGTGCTTGATGATGTCGATGCGGGAACAGTCACTTTTCGAGGGCACCTCGACATATAAAACCAAAAATAGAGTCCAGATCAAATGGGCAATGGAAGGCCTTTATAGATATATTGTGGCTACGAATGACGCCACTGATCTTCACCCTTTGGACAACTTGCTACCATGACTCTATGAGCATTGGAAGGCTAGCAGAAGAATAAGGACAAGTACTACAGATACAAGCCCTCTGAGAACAAGACCGGGTCTGAAACGTCTAAAAGCGATAGTTTGGTTGCTATGGTGAGGCCCAGTCAGCGGATGGGTGATATTGGATCTGGCACGGGACCACGTGTAGCCACAGGCCGTCGTTTCGTGTGGAATGAATGGTATCTGATCATGTCAGTTTTTGTGAGGCAGTGGAAATCGGAGCAGTTGTCTCAAGCCGACGTTTTGTGCAAATCAAAGACCGGGTCGCTGCTGGGTACCTGTGGCCGGTTGACAGAGCCCAAACTTAGACCCCGATTCACTGGAACGCAGGCCAAGGTCGTACGTCAATCCTTGAGTCAGCCTCCAGTTCGGCCGGGCCGGAGGCATCAAGTCCTTGGCATTTGCGATCACCATCACCCAGTAATTATGAGCCAGTGGGTGCTTGAGGAGTCCCCTTTAACGCCAAAAGAGATAGGAACGTTTGGCTCGGGGCCAGGTCACAGATACAGGATAATTGTAGTCGAGTAGCGGTCTATCGTCCCCTGCAAACTAATTACTTCATAGGATGAGGTCCGAGTAGGTAATTACCAAGCCGTCTGGGAGCTGAATGATCAACTACCCACCTACCCATCTTTGCATCTTTAGGATCAATGCTCCCATCCCTGCTGAGGGGCGGCTATGGTAGAAGCAGCTACCCGCAAAATGGTTGTTGAGGTCAACGTAGCATAATTAATTAGAGCAGGCTCCAATCAAAGCTCTGGGGCTGCATGATCAGTGCAGTAATTGAACGTTTCCCTATGTCATATTTCCATTACAAGCCATCCTGAATCCTTGGTTCCGTTAGTTGATCTTGGTTCCTCTCCTAAGCTAGGAAATTAAGAGACAAGACAAATAGGAGGGGTCTCTCGGACCTCCGGGTTTGAAGGGGTTGTTGAGGTTTATAATTAGCGAGTTAGTTGAACTAAGGTAGGGTTGCATTCAACCCCAGTCCTAGCAGTAACCAGCTCAATATTGAATAATTATATCAAGTAATTAAAGTCCGTTTTTACTGTCACCCCCGAGCAATAAGCCCGTATCAAGAGAACCTCATCTAGAAACTTGAGTATATGGCTGCATTGATCGTCTTTCTTGAAGGCTCTAGGTTACAGTACCGAGGTCGGCGTTTGTGTCGAGTAGGTCCGACAATGCGCCTGGAGCCGCTAATTCCTCCGCTAGCATACATGCTCCAGGAGTCAATACAGTCATCAGAGTAACTCTATTTGCTCTGGAGAAAGTTTTATGATCCCATTCCGCTGTGTGTTCGCCGGTATAATACTGTTGGGATATTAAAGTCAACCCGGACGGTGAATTCAGTGAGTTGATTCTCGGCCTGCAGTCTTCCGCTTGTAGGGGAGGTCAAGTTCCCCCTTTTCATCAGAGATTCGATACCTGCGGAAGTGGCGCCGGGCAGTCATGAATTTGCCCTTGCGGATTGCCTCATCCTCGATAGTGCCCATATTGAAATCGTTCGGGGCGCAATACTGCCGACCTATGACCTGTGAGAAATATAATCCCGCGGGTTCCAAACATTCCGGCTCCACAAATTGGTATATAGCCAACCTGGCGAAGCACTGAGAGCTATTGCGCAAAGTTAGCCAGATGTTGCGGAGGGCGAAGTGGGCGGCAAGGCCAAGACTCCAGGACTTACATGAAGTCGCGATATCCAATAGCCAAGCCGGTAGCTGGGTCTTGCTCGAACACAAAGTCCAGGATGCTCCACCTATCTTGGTCCTCAATTCCGCGGCACTCGGGATCACCGTCAAGCAACCTAAGCCAATCCATGACTTGGTAGTTCTCTTTGACGGGGAATGGGAAGCTCACGTCTGGCTCTGGCCGAGGTGGTCGTGAGAGGGAGACAGTAGTCATGTACGCAGCCCCTCCAGGTTGCTTTTGTAGATGAGGTCCGAGGAAGCACCGCTCCTCGTCGTAGAGTTGAATGTTGAAGCGTGCCCATTTTTGCACCTGCCCCCCACCAACCTCCGAGCCCAACTCAACAGTCACCCCAGCCACCCGGCTGCCAAGCAGTGAGTAGAACCTAGGGAGATCCTGACGGATTGACTCTAAGGAGCGGGTATGGGCTTCCCTCACACTCCAATATTCGGGGGCTTCACGTTGACGGAGAGATGCAGACTCGCTCGTGCGAGAGCTGGGTGGGCTGAGATAACGAACGCCATGCTTTATTCCATCCAGCATCACACCCTGTTCAGCATCCTTGCATGTGTTGATCTTGATCTCTGTCTTCCAATGACGATGACGTGCCATATTTAGACTGGGGTTGAAGCGAGAAAACAAATGTAGAGGATGAAGGTTCAATAGACTGAGAGAATAGCAGGATGACTAGGCAACACGCTCAGCGCCGCGCCGCGCTGAAATAAAAGGCAGACTAGGAGCGAAAGAAGGCAGGTTGGTAGAATGTATTTGGGAGAAGTAATTATGGGGTGCTCGATGGTAATTAATTATTGGTAAAGGTATATATATCCTGGGTCGAAATATGTATCCGAGTACACGGAGAGATATAACAGTTGACTAAATCGGAGCCAAAGAGAGAGAATTGACTAATCTTAGGCCGTTGGTAATTATGGCCAACGACTACTAACCATGATCGTTGCCCTCGCCAGTTCTCCAGTCATTCGCAGATCCCTTCCGTTGCAAGGTTTGGGACTTGTGAGTCAGACCATGTTCTTGGTGGAAGCATACTACAGCCAAGCGACTGGCTGAAAGGCCTTTGGTATTATTACATAGTTCTGTCACAGAGGGAATACTGGACAATGCATCAATGAATGAGGCTGTTCGTTGGACCATTGTAGCACCCGTACACGATCTGCCATATTCCCAGCTCCGACAGACTGTCGGCGCCAGGAGAAGGACGTGAATTGCGTCAGCGGGGAAGGAGACGGCCTCCATTCAAATCCTACATGTGTGAGCCATACACTCTGTGTGTGGATAGGAGAAAGGGAAAACAGGAAAACATATCCAGCTGGGCTCGGGACCACACTTTGGCGAAAATGCATTCATGAAACACGGGCCCGATAACAATGCACCTATAGAGCGGCCAGCCTCTCATCAAGTAAGTGAACAGGGCAAGCATTGTCTTGTCCCCTAGTCAGTGGAGCTATTGAGACTATGCAGCGACCTGGCGTTGGATTGGAGGTAGTGAAGTCAGGGGTGGGGAACCAATGATGGCAAGGTGGTGACTGTGGTAGGGAATAGATACTAAGCTTTGAAAGGAAAAAAAAACCCCGAGGATTGAATAGACGATAAGGAGGAATGAAGGGAATCATCGATACCTTAATTACCTAATGCCGAGTGCTCGGTGCTGAAGTCTTAGTGGTCATCCATGAAATGCCCCCATCGCCTCAGTTCCATCTGCCACACGAGCCTAGCAGCTAGGCTACGCTGCTTGCTCTCTTAAATCGGATCTGCGACAAATGGGAGTCATTACGTGGTCTTAATTTATCTGTCCAGGCCAACTGCCATTTTTGTGAGCCCGGAGGTTTCAGGCCGCATCTCAATTGTCACAGGGGGACAACCGCAGGCCTTGAACTGGCCTCCCAAGTTGAGACCTGGTGGTCGCCTTGATGAAGGCAAACGCTTTGGGCACATCGCCGGGCTCTCGAAATAGGCCTTAAATGAAATGACTCAGCATAGGTGGTCTTGTATCGGGCATGGCCGCCTGGATGCTGGTCTTACCGAGGGTCTAGAAGAATGGAAAGCGTGAGCGAGATCGCTGGGCCTGCCATGGCCCAGAGAGCACAAAGATCCAGTGTCCTAGAGACGACACAGAAGCAGGGGCACTCAGAGAAGAAGGGACAGGGCAGACTTAGAAGTGAAGCGATGAGATGAGGCAGTGCTTGTGTTTGCACACAGCCCGATGAAGAGACGAGAAGAGACCCTATGGGTCATTGAGGAGTGGAAAGATGTTTTGATGTAAGAGGGAGCAAGATAGAGAGTGTGCATCACGCCACAAAATTGGGTAATGAATAGAGGCGGTCATGGTGACTAGGAGAGCAGACAAAGCCCAGGGTAATTATGATATGATAGGCCCGTCATCGAAGGCGGAGACTGATGTTGTTTGGTGAGCTTCAGAGGTGCTAAAGCGAGAATAAACCTTCATAGTGTAAGAATATACATTGATAAACGGAGAGAGCCCGGAGGCTCGTTGTCCCCATTCACTGGCTGTATGCTGAGCTAAGAATACAAGAATCTATGAGATTACTATTATGATCAACCGAGCAGCTGGCCAAACAAAACGCCCAATCCAGCAGCCCAGACCCCTCGTATTCACAGCCCAGCCAGCAACCCAGGCAGGATGCCGACCTCGGTGAAGAGCCACAGGATGGACGAGTAGTCCGAGGTCCAGGCCGCGCCCGTGAACCAGGTGCTCTTCTGCCCCTGCAGCGCGTACAGCTGCGAGTAGAAGCCCCCCGCCAGGTCCGCGCCGCTCACCCGCAGCTGGCTGGGCGAGTGGTCCTCCCAGGCGGCGAAGTCGATCCGCTTGATGTTCGGGTAGGTGCCCGCTGTGCCGACGGCGCGGACCGCATCCCGGACGAGCGTCTTGGCGGCGTTGACGCCCAGCGACGGCTCGCCGACAACCATGGTGCGGTAGAGATCCCCGACGCCGGTGTAGGCGATCGGGTCGACGAAGGTGCCCTTGGGGAGGCTGTACGACGCCGGGGTGGCGTCCGGGTTGGTGTTGACGATGTTGAGGCCCGCGGGGAGGTTCGAGCCCGAGAAGACGCCGGCGTGGATGCTGCTCCAAGTCCACTTGGAGAGGAGGGCGTTCTCGGCCGCGTCGGCGTCGAACTGGTACATGGCGTCCTTGGTGGGCGGGATGGTGATGAGCAGGCGCTTCGCCTTCACCAGCTTCTGCTTGCCGCCGGGCCCCTTGACCAGGAGGCGCACGCCGGTCGAGTTGCGGTCGGTGGCGGCCACGCGGCTGCCGAAGAGGACGTCGGAGCCCAGGGAGGCGGCCACAGCGGCGTAGAGGGCGCTGTTGTTGTGCGCGGCCGGGGCGAAGAAGCCGCCCGTGGAGAGCTGCTGGATGTGGACGGCGTTGAAGTTCTGCATCACGAAGAGGGTCGGGGTCGCGAGCACGTCGCCCACGCCGCTGGCGAAGGTCCAGATCACGGGCAGGGCGGCCTGGATGCCGTACTTGTCCACGAACTGGCCGAAGGGCATGGAGAGGTCCTCGGGCACCCCGCCGGCCTGGACGAGGCCGAAGTAGCCCGGGAATATGAGGTCGTTATACTGCGCCGCCACGCCGGCGTAGGTCGCCAGGGCGGCCCCGGTGGCGGCTGCATCGGCGGTGGGGTAGCCCGCCACTGGATTGCCCGTCTTCAGATCGAGGTACTGGTTCAGGAAGGGCGGTGCCTGCAGCGACTCGACGGGGATGTTGTAGCGGGCGAAGAAGCTCTTGGAGCCAGGGAGGTCCATGTAGGCCAGCACGCCATAGTCTATTGGGGCGTTGGTGGCTGGGTCAGTGTAGGTGTCGACATGACCGCCCTGAGGTGATATCGAGCAGAGGGTCAGTATCCTCAGCCCCTAGGTACGTAGAGTGGGAGGTAGGCACGTCTCGGGGAGACGGCAGAAAGAGGAAAACATGTGGGGGCTCACCAGATGGTCCTTCAGCTCGATCAGGACGACCGACTTGCCCTCATCTTTGATCCGGACGGCGGCATACGAGCCCGATGCTCCTCCGCCGACGACGGCGACATCACGGACGATGATGTCGGCCGGATCGAATTTGCTCTCGTCGATCGGGCGCGCCGTAGTCAGCGAAGAAAGCCCCAGTACGGCGGCCACAGTGGCCGTTCTCGCGATGGACCAAGTCATTGTCTTTCAGATTAGTGACTGTGCCCAAGGTGCTGCCAGCCTACCAATACACAAGAGAAAGGCAAAAGGCCAAGGTCGCCATTCTGTGCGGGTGACAGCGCCCTTTATTTTCTCGCGGCTACTGGCATCCCGGGTGAGCAAGAACAGCATAGTGTCCCCTTAGTGCTGATTGTGTGGATTTCAGCTCTTTTCCATCTTATGCTTTGGAGCCTAACTGCACCCGATCCCGGTTGCGCCATGTCATCGAAGCCTTTTGTCAGCTGTGATTTCCAAACTGGGAGGTCGTGGCTTTCCTCCCCCTGTTGAAATATTGTCTGGGCGGCCACAGGAAATGGAACTAGCAGTCCCAGGTGAGAACCCTACTCATCCTCTAGCAGGGCTGCAGGCGATTCGCTAGCAATTACGGATTACTTTCTACGCAGCCAAGCCTGCCAACACATTGGCATGCAGGGGATCAATTGGGACTTGCTCCTGCGGCTGGGTTAAACCCCGAGCTACTGATGACATTCCTGAACCGGTCCCCACTAAGAACCGCTGGACCCCAAAGTGGAAATTAGGTCAAAGCAGACGTTGAACTAGTCTACTACTAGCTCGTGTGATGGCTCTAAACCGGGAACGCCGCTAAGTCGGAAAGTCAGCGTGGTGAAGTCAGAGCCCGCTGGAGGAGGTTCTTCTCGGTGATAGGAGAAAACAATCTGATGCCGTAACTCCCCAGCACATCAAGGTCAGCCATAAAAAGGCAGACCCTTTCTCAGTAACCTGGATTCGCTCGCCGGCAGTTGTGCCACCCCACCACCAGCGCAGCACATGGAAGGCACAGCCAACCACGGCACACATGTGGAAGAGCTGGTGCGAGTGGCTCCACACGTCGAAGGCGCCAGGGCTGGCTGAACCGCTCAGGCACCCGCCCGACGAACAGCCCCACCCCGACGAGGGGGGCTGAGGCCTCGGCCATGGTCCACTGCGCGCCCATCGACGCGCAGGCCCCAACCCACCCCTGCATACCGACGCCGTGGAGGAGTGGCAGCACGGCCGAGACGCCGAGGAGGGCGAACACCCCGCCCCGCAGCCTGCGCATCCTGCTGCCCCCGCCGCCGGTGTCGAAGAGGGTCGCAGCCGCCGCGAGGGCCCACGCGAGCACGAGGGCCCAGTAGACGCGCTGCGGGGTCCGGTCGTCGTCGCAGCCACGGAAGGCGTAGTAGTTCATGGAGGCGCCCGCGCCGAGGGCGAGGACGCAGATCCCTAGGATGTCGAGCCTTCCCGCGGCGTGGCGCACGCGTAGGGAGTGGCTGCGGAGGGTGTGGAACGCCGCGCTGAGGGTGAGGCAGAGCGTCGCCGACGCGAGGTACCCGCCCAAGGCGAGGAGGTCACCCGGGAGGTATCTGGCAAGGAGGGCTGCGCCGGTCGCGAGGAACCCCGCGGAGCTGGTCTGGGATATCTTCCTTCGTGCTCAGGCAGGGCTATTATAGCTGGTCGGCGGAAGAGATGGGATTGATGTCGCTCATTCGGGTCGCAATCAACTTCGAGTCGGGGCCAGTCTTTCGGGGAACTGTGGGAAGTGGCGGCATCGTCGTCACTTCGTCTTCTGCTTCTTTTGCTTGCCCAAGTTCAAACTTGTGGTGCCATTGATACATATTAATTTCTGATTCAGAGGCGACGCGCCGTGCACTACATCAGAAGAGCTGACCATCATCGTTTTGGGCTGCTGTAACTTTGCGTGAATATATTTGTCCGTTGATCTGGGCTTTTGGTCACTGTAGGTGGTGATTTCTGTTTGTTGTGTTGTAACTTGTAACTTGTAATGCCTTGCAATGCAGCCTGTTGGGGGTCCATTCCGCGATACCGACAGGGTGGTCTGGGTCCGTGCGTTGCATTGAACGTGTCACGGAGTGCGACGGTGTGATTAGGGTACAGAACGGGATCTAGACAGCGCGCTGGCACAAACTTTCCCACGTTTTTGCTGGCGCAACTCTCAGGCTGTCCTAACCCACCACCGAACCTGCATACTCGAAGCGAATACAGCAAAGCGAGTACGTGGAAAGCGAGTCTGTACTACTAGGCAAGTAATCCGTACTAGCCTCCTTGGCCCGCCGTTAAGGTTTGCGGCAACCTCCTCCTCTGGCCCACACAAAATGCCTCAATGATTCAAGCTGTCTGTCGGGGCATACGGAATCAGATTTACTTTCCCATCTCATATGTTCAATGTTTTTTGTTCTACGTACAACATTAGGACATATATACACATTGTTTGCTTTATTCCGTAGCCACGGTCACCAGAGGCAAAGATAGGCTCCCGAGGGATGTTCTAGACAAGAGCTAGTAGGATGAGCCCAAAGGCCAGGACGGAACCAGCCTCGACCCGTCCCACACCGGCGATCTGGACTGGCGGAGTCGTCGGCGTCTGAGCCCCGGTCGTCGTAATGGTTCCGTTCGAAGTGGCACAAATGTCGTGGGCCTGTAGGCCGAACTGGTCGGCTTGGGAGACACAGGCGCCTGGTATGACTTAGTCGAGTTGGAGGATCCAGTCGGCTTGCCCGTCGCCTTCATTGTCGACCCGGGCTCGTCGGCAGGGCACACGGTCGTGTACAGGGAGATCGTCTCCATTGTTACGGAGTCGAGCGGGCAGTTGGTCTTGGTGGGCGGGCACGACGTGATGGTCCTGGTGATGCTAGTGTAGACGGTGTTGGTGGTCATCGGGACGCCGGTGGTCGTGGTGGTGGATGATGAACTATTGTCTTCGTCGTCAACATCGCAGTCTTCGTCATCGTCATGTCCACTGGTTGGTCTAGGCGTGCCCGACGTTCTGGTCTTGGTCGGGGTGCCCGTTGTGGTTGTGGTGAGAGTGGAGGACGAGCCATCGTCCCCCTCCCCATCGCACCAGTCATTCCATTACCATTCCTCGTCATCTCCGTCCGACTTGTCCTCCGTCAAGCCCCGTAGCTCGACACTTAGCACCCCAGTGCCGCACGCGTTCTCAAGGCACTCGCACGAGGCATCGAAGGCGTGCGCGAAGATGGTCACGTCGATGGGCTCGCACGCTAAGATATCCTCGAGTTGGCACGCATCAACGGCGCCGCGCAGGTACACCGAGTCTCGCAGCGGCACTGCTGTGTCAACCTCACACACCGCAACGAGGGCCCTAGTGAAACACGACTCCTAGCAGCCGCCCGGGTTCGCGGGCGCCGTGCATGTCGTGCCGCAGGCGTTGAAGCTCGCCGCTGTCGCTGAGGCGGCCAGGATGATTGCGGCGAGAGCGGAGCTGCGGACAGCCATATTAAACGAGTAATCTTCTTCATCTCAATCTGAAGGAGCAGCAGGGGTCGGAAGACTCGAAACGAACGGATGTCTGCAAATTGCAGTTGAGACTGAAGCACCATAAAGAGCGGGTGGGTGAGGAAGTGAATGAAGAAATGATCAGCGTGACAAGGAGACTAGAAGCATTTTGTACTCGTCAGTCCGTCAGATCCAACCGATCGAGTGTTCGGAACAATGAATTTGATTCTTTCCATGAAGCAAAGCGGCATCGAGCGATATCTCTGAGATTGTTGATGGGGCTGCGAATCCTCGAGACGAGGCGCAATCTTACCAGGCGTTGTAAGCGGAAGGTCGGCCCATATCCCAACCCCTAATTAGTCCCAGCCAGATATCCGTTGCGTAATAAACATGAGGCTCCTACCACTAACTTCCCTCAACACCCCGCCTGAGCAACTTGGAGGACCGAGTTTACACTGTCAATCTCATTTATTAGTACACCTCTCGAGGTCTACGCAATTCATTATAAGATCAAGAAGCACAACTAGAGACATCTTAGTCCTTCATCATAGAGTAAAAAGCGTCACTAAGCATGCTGTGCCGGCTCTTCCCCGCCTCCTAACGGCAATGCTACCTTGTACGACGCTGCCGTGTCTCAGTCAGACCTGGAGCATTGACATCCCAGCGACGTGGCGCCCCGTGAAACTCTCGTTCTCGTCTCCCCATACCCCGTCGTCTAGTTGCTCTTCGTCGGTTTCTTCTCCCTCATAGGCAAGCTCGACTCTCTTGCCTTGTTCAACTTCTTCCTCATGGGTCGCCTCCTGCTCCTGCTCCTCCTCAGCCTCCTCCACCTCCCCCCCTTCCTCTTCCTCCTCTTCCTCTTCTTCTTCTTCTCCCTCATCCATGCTAATACCAGCGTTCTCCTCACCCCGCACGGTCTGGGTGTTCTCTTGGCCCGCCGCACTGACAGCATTGTCGTTCACAATAGAGACTCCCGCAACATTTCCGCCCCCTCTGGCGCCTGAGGAGTTGGTCAGGCTCGCACCCTCCTGATCCCCGAGCACGCGGCTCAAAACCTCCTGGCCACGACGAAGTTCTTCCAGTCTCGCCTCGAGAATGGCAGGGAAGAACTTCTTGCACAGTATCGTCATGTCGTCGAAGACGCTATTCGCATTTTAGCTCTACTCATGAGGGGCATTTTAGGGTTGGGACACTTACTCATGTCTCATATTAGAGTTCGGGTACATGACTGCCGCCCCAAGGTTGAAGCGAAGGGAGTACAGAACGTTCCTATCGCCCCATCCATTCTCTTTTGGACCTTATCAGCGAAAACATACTACGGAATGACAAGTGGCTCCTTGACTTACTGGGTTCAGAGACAGGGAAGTGCTTCTTGTAGCCGTTGATGTAAGCCGGGGAGCTGAGGCGGTGCCTAGCCGCCCTCCAGTTCCCCAACTCATACTCATTATGGGCGTACATGGAGCTAGGGTCGAAGACAAAAGGCTCCCCCGTGCTCATGTCTATGGCTGTGTTCTCATCCCAAAGGTCGCCGTGCACGAGGCAGGGCTTGATCGATCGGCCGTCAGACTGCAGTGGCTCAAGCAGACGGGGGATGACGCTGTCGAGGACGATGTCGCAGACGACTTTGAACTCCGGCCAAGGGCCGCTCGCTTCCTCGTCCTGCATGACCATAGATCTGAGGACCTCTCGATACACGACAGCCCACGAGTCATCCCATAAGTCCGTCCCTTGTGGGACTTTCCCATTGCAGGTTCTCATGCCAAACCCGAACTTGCCAGTGGGCGAGACAGACTCTTGATGGAATCGGGCGAGCATCTTGGTGAACTGGGTTGGGGCAGGAGGCTGCTCTCCAATATGTCGGAATTCCTCGACGAGGAAGTAGGCTTCCTGTCCGTCTTGGCCGATGAAGCTGCCTTTGGCAATGGGCTCCGGGACAAATTCCGGGAGTGTGTCATGCATGGCTTTCAGTGATGCAAACTCCCCTTCGATCATCGTCTTCCTGATTGGCAGAGTCATGGTCTGGACAGCTATCCGTTAGAGGTAGGCGATAACAAGTACGCGTTTTATGGCGAAGATAGCCAGCAACCTTCAACAGGTACTCCTTCTCCTCTCCGTTCGGAAGGGTGGCGATCATCTTGCAAGTGTGGCCCCACAGGGACATGCCATATCGGAAGGCGGACTCAACGATGGTACCAGCAGGCAATGCTGTATAAATGTCGGGAAACGGTTAGGCAATGTACAATACGACTCACGCACTGGGGCACATAAGAGGATGAACTCGCCGGCAATAACAGAATCATGAACTGCGACCCGATCCCCCATGGTTGGGCGGCGGACAATGCCCTTTGGAGCGACATCAGCGGCAAATCTCTCCAGGACGTCAGCCCCGTGGAGAGTGGTGGTGCTTGGGTTCTCGACACCAATCGCCATCAGCTTTGTCGTCGTCGCCGTCGTCGTCGCCGTTGTGCAGTGTCAGTGTGTGCTTGCCTTTCGATGGATGAAGCTTGATGAGAGACGTGAGATGAATCCGTCATCCACTCCTCTTAAGGGTGCTTTCGTCAATTTGTACCTATTCCTCTGATCCACGAGTGTAACAGTGGCGGTCCCCTCCCCTCCCGTTTGCGGGTCGCCCACTCCACCCAGATCCCTGCCCGGTTGTATCAACACAACTCGATCCCATCCCCGGCGGCTGCTTATCTGTCGTCACCAAGCGCCATAGCTGCATGAGGCGGCCCGGCGAACCCATAATTAGTAAAACTCGACAGCGGGAATGCGGGAGACAGAGAGCGCCCACCAATCAATCGCACCAGAATGATCAAGCCTTAGCCCCCAAAGGCCACCGGAGAGAACGTTGGCAGCAATGAAATGCAGAAAGATCATACACGTATGAGTAGATGAGGGGGATGTGATTGGGAATTTGGAGGCGAGCACTGCCTCCCAGTATCGCAATTCAGAATGTCACGCTTCCAAGTTTTCTCCCACCCGATCAGCAAAAATTTCCTCCGTGTTTCCCAGATCCAGTTTGACGCATGAGCCTACTTCTTATGGCTGTCATTTGACAGACTGATTCTCACGAGATTGGCTTGGCCCAAAACAAAACCAGATGTCCGAGGTGCAACACGGAATCGCGGCACTGCGGAGGTTGCAATAATGGTGAGTAGTCAGACATTGTGGTCTAGTGTCATAGTGAATGAATGGTTACTGACGAGTTTACACAGTCATGGAGAAGACGCAAGGGCGGCGCCAACAGTCTGGGTGGCCCGATTGAGACTGAGCTCAACGAAAACAAAGCGCAACCCGATCAAACCACCAGCTACGACCCTCTCGCACCGTCCTGTCAGCGCCGACCGGAGCTCCGTGGGCCATTTGCATCGTCCCCCGCCGAGCTGCCGTATCGGTTTGGCTCCGACGGGTCGATCGCGCAGGCTCGCAGCACCCACATAGGGTCTATCTTTCGAGATCCATTCAAATCCCGAAGGGATACAGTGGCGGCTTCCCTGTCCTTGTCGAGCCAGACTGCTCGATCACCGCGGCCCGAAGATCTGGGGCTACACCTCGTACAAAACACGCCTACTCCAGCTGCCGATCTTGTGCTTGTGCATGGCCTTGGGGGATCATGGTTGAAGACGTGGTCATGGAAGCGAGATCCTGAGCTGTTTTGGCCACAGTGGTTGGCGACCGACGCAACACTCTCGGGTTTGAGAGTGTTCTCGTACGGCTACAACGCAGATTTCAGGGGTCCTGGGGTATCGACAAGCATCTTGGATTTCTCACGGGACTTGCTGTTCAAGATGCACGGCTGGTTTGCTGAAGGAGAGCAGAGGATCGGTCAAGTAAGCTCCTCTCACGGCGATCCTTCAGCCTTTGGCCAACATATGGGATTTGGGGCATCACTGACCACTGCAGCTCCCGATCATATTCGTCGCCCATTCCATGGGAGGCCTTGTGGTGAAGGAGTCCTACATCATCGGCATGATGGACAAGAACTATACGTCGATGATCTCCCGTGTCTTCGGCGTCGTGTTCCTGTCTACGCCTCACAAAGGATCCATGTTCGCTTCAACACTTAACAATATCCTCGCCGTATCGATGGTCGCGTCGTCTAAGATATATCTATCCGAGCTAGAGAGCCAGTCCCCGACGCTTCAGCATATCAATGAGAAGTTCAGACTTGTTTGCAAAGACCTCCGGCTTGTTTCCTTCTATGAGACGCTAAAGACGAGTGTGGGCGGCGCTAAGAAACTCGTATGTTCCTCCTACCTGGTGCCTCTTGCTGATGAGACGGTCTCTTCTTAGTACTGACCGGATCGGATTGCAGATTGTAGATAAAGACTCAGGCATCCTGGGGTACCCGTCAGAGGTGTCATCCTCCATGGTAGCCGACCACCACACCGTGTGCAAGTACAATGGGCCAGACGACCCAAACTTTGTCGCCCTGAAGGATACTTTGCGGGATTGGCTGTTTCAGTCGAATCCCTACGGCAATAGTAAGGTGCCCACTCTTTCCTCGAGCAAGTTCAATTAGCACTGGAACCCCGAAGCGAGACTCCGTCTAACTTTTTCGCAGCCCCCGTGCCTCATCTCCCTGAGAGCGTGACCGACCATGTGTCCACATTATCTGAGATACTGGGAATTTATGACATGCCTGAGAATGGTGGACGCCAAGCAATGAACGGGACCTGCCAATGGGTATTCACCAAAGACTACTTTGACCGGTGGAGGCAGCCCGACTCTCCCTCTTCGTGTCGGACCCTTTGGATAACCGGCGTGCCTGGAACGGGGAAATCGACGCTAGCTCAGTCAATTCTCGGGTCGATGAAGAATACTGACGATGAACAATCGTCCCTCTGCCAGCATCACAGCTTCAGCTCAACGGACCTCTCAGGACGATCGGTCGCCTTCGCTCTACGATCCATTGCTTTCCAGCTCGCCATGGAGAACGGCATGTTCTGCAGCCAGCTCCTTCAACTTCACCAGAGGTCGGGCGTTGGTTTCGACCAACTGGACACGCACGTCATCTGGACCAAGATCTTCGAAGGGATTATCTTCAAGCTGGATTTCCCGTACCCGCTTTACTGGATTGTTGACGCACTTGACGAATGCGATGCGCCCGTTGCATTTTCCAACATGCTCCTCCATCTTCGGTCCAGGTCTCCTATCAAAGCCTTCCTTACCAGCAGGCCGACTCGGGATCTCATCAGCATAGCAACTTCACGAAGGCCATCACTGCAGCATGTGCCACTGTCAGAGTCCGACACCGACGGAGATATCCAACTGTTCATCAGAAATGGCATCGAGGAACGGTTACCAATAGAGGATGATCTGAAGGCTCATGTCACCCAGCAGATGTTCCGGAAGGCATCCGGATCGTTCCTGTGGGCCAAGCTGGCACTGGACACTCTCGAAAGGAATTGGTACACAGTGGAGGACATCCACAGAGCCATCAATGGCGTTCCCGAGGGGATGCAGCCCCTCTTTGAACAAATGCTGCAGTCAATTAGCTCACTACGCCAGGAGAGCGAGAGAAACTACACCATTGCCTTTCGCATCCTCACTTGGGCTACATGCGCCGCCGAACCAATGACTATACAGGAGCTTGCTGAGGCCCTGCGGCCGGAGTTTGGCCAGTTCACAAACCTAGGTGTCACCGTGCTTCATCTATGCGGCCAGTTTCTCACCACCAATGCTCAGCACATCTCGCTCATCCATGAGACAGCCAGGTCCTTTCTCCTGGATAGCCAGAGGAACGGAGCGCAATTCTTGAATCGCCTCAGGTCCCACGAACATCTCGCCAGAGTGTGCATCGCCTACCTGTGTGACGAAAAGTTGAAGCAAACCCTACTCCGACTCCGGGATTCGGAATCATCCCCAAAGAGCACCTCATCCTCCAGACTCGCCGCCTTGGTCCCTGAACAGCCTTTTTTGAAGTACGCAGTTCTGCACTGGGCATACCACGCCAGCCACGCTGATGTCGACTCCAGCGAGCTTGCGAGGCAGGTGGAAGCATTCTTTGACAGGCATGTTCTAACATGGATACACGCGTGTGTCGTCATGAGAGGGCTTCATGTGGTTACAAGGGCAGCCCAGCAGGTCAAGGCTTATGTGCGGCGAAGGAGGTCCAAATCTTCCTGCGCATCGCCTGTCAGCCTGAGCCACGACCACGACGCCTTTCTGCGACAATGGGCTGGAGATCTGATCCGAGTTGTGGCCAGATTTTCGGGGAGCCTGGCAGGGAAACCGGCTTCTATCTACAAAGTCATCCCGCCTCTCTGTCCCTCCGGCTCCAGGATCTTCAAAACCTACGCCACCGCAGGAGGCCTCGAGATGAAGGGGCTTTCCTCCGACACATGGGACGACTGTCTCGCTCGCCTCCCCATCAGTGGGGAAAACGCTGTCTCGAAGGTTCTCAGCACAGATGCCTATTTCGCCTGCCTCGTTGCGGTGAACGGTACTGTCGTCGTCTGCTATTCCGAGACTTGCGAGGAAGTCAGAAGGATGACGCATGGTGAATATGTCACCAGCATGGCAATCAACAAATCTGGCTCGCTGCTGGCAACAGCAGGGTTCAATACATTTCGAATCTGGGAGCTTTCGTCCGGCGAAGAGGTGTACAGAATCACCAAGCCGAGGAAGCATCCAAGGGTGATGACTCTCTCCTTCGGCCCTGTTGATAATGAGGTCCTTGTCGCTTACGACGATTGCGTGGTCGACTGCTACGATATGAGCTCTGGGGAGACACTATGGGCATTTTTGACCGAGGACGCACATCAAAGGGACAGCCTTCACTGTCCCAGAGAGATGGCCTTCAGCCCGGACATCACAAAGATCGCGGTGGCTTTTCGCGGCAAGCCGGCTCTGGTTTGGAGCCTGAACACAACCGGCCAAAGAGAGACTCCCAGGCAACTCATTCGAGGTGGCGACAGATTGAAGAAGGCATCGGATATCTACTTCCCTGCAGAAACAATAAAATGGGAGTCGGACAGCAGTTCTCTTTTTGTGCTTTACCAGGACACTGTCATCACGCGTTTCTTTCTTGGCAACACCGAGGAAGACGAAGACGAGCCGCTGGAGTGCCATACGACATCCGCACGGGAGATTGCGGTAAGCCACGACGGGAATCTTCTTCTCACCAGCGACATCAGCGGCACACTTAGCCTGTGGACGCTGCCGAAATTTCACCTTGTGTACAGTCTGCCCTACGAGCAGTTTGTGCGCGATCTCGCCTTCAGCTCGGACTCCCAGCGCATCTACGACGTCAGAGGTACGACCTTGAATGTCTGGGAGCCTGATGTTCTCATCCGCGCCGAGGAGGACCACGACAACGACGACACATCCTCAATGGGCGACGGCAGTTCGACCATCTTCTCTGAACTCGTGGTCTCGGCGGACAACACCGCCCGCAGTCAGATCACCGCCCTGATGTGTGGTCCCTCGCTCATGGGTGATGAGTATTACGCCTGCGGCAAGGCGGACGGGTCTGTTACCATCCACGAGGCCGGGGAGGGCAAAAGGATCCGCAAAGTGCTCAACCACCAGGAAGGAGCGGGAGTCACTGCCCTTGCCTGGTGCCCCACGACTGGGAGGTACATTGCCTCCTGCGATGATTGGGGCACGGTTATTGTCAAACGGCTAGAGCTCAAACGCGTAGACACAGCACAGGGCCCTTCGTCCAGGTGGGCCGTTTTCCCCTGTCTTGAGATCAAAATCGACGGTTCGGTCAATCAGCTCCTCTTCAGCCCGTCCGCAAGATTCTGTCTTGCAGCTTCCTCGGAGTCAGACTGCGCTTGGGACGTGAAGATCAAAGCTGAAATTTGGCGGCGTGACAAGAAGGTCAATGAGGGACAATGGTGGACAACCCACCCAACAGACCCGGACTCTGTAATCTGTATTGACCCTGAAAGTGCAGAGATGCTGGTTTGGTCCGAGCTTTCCAAAGGGAGGAACACAAGAGGTACGGTTGGTACTCTCCCGGTGGGCGAGAGCGCTGAACTTGCGTCGGCTATGGCGGCTATGGCCAACGACGAGGCAAGGCCCCGCCGCGTCCGCCATCTAACAACAATTCCCGAACGCAAGTACGTGGTTTGCGAGACCGCACCGGTAGCGCTGTCCGACCTTACACGCGTCTCGGGAACTGAAATTCGCCTCGAGCTCCTGGTGCCAGGCGAGTCGCGCCCGCGCTCGGTGCCGGCACTCGACTACCTGTCCCGCTCGGTAAGGCGATTCCTGGGCTGCTACAGAGATCACGCCGTCTTCCTGAACCACGAGTTCTGGGTATGCACCTGGCCGATCGCGTCTTTCTCCCCTGCAGCGGAAGGGCAAAGCAGCGGGAAGGGCAAAGAGACGGCACGAGGTGTCGGTCTGCGTGCTGGCCCGGAGACATTGGGGTTGCCGGCGATTAAGCGCCACTTCTTTTTGCCACGGGATTGCATTGCACCTTCAATGTTGCCACTGATTAGATTGGCGGACAGCGGGACTATCCTATTTCCTAAAAATGGAGAGGTTGCGATTATTCGGAATGGGCTGAAGCTTTGAGCTCCCATCAGAAGGGTTGCAGAACCCGACCATGGTCCAGTGGTTCAATGGTTAGAATTAAAGATCTATATCTTTGCTCAAGACGCTAGCTAGGCAATAATAGAGAAGGAAGCCTTTGACTGAAATCATATTTCAGCAGTGACAACGCTTGTCGGCATCTGCAAGTCGCCACGCGCCTCAACAGCGGCCGTCTGGCTGATGGAAGCGCTAAAATTTGGCCCACCCACACGCCACATACTCTGCTCAGCTGTCTTTTCACTGCGAAGGGGCAAAACTAAGGCTCCTCGGTCTCCTCATTGAAGTTGTCAAACCCCAGATAATCACGGAGGTCCAAGTTCCTAACCGCCCTCTCCCCGCTCTCGCCGACGAGATTATCGAGGACCTCGAAGTCCTCATCCGTGAGCTCGAACTGGCAGTCGAAGTTCTCCGCGATCCTCCCCGGATCGAATGACTTCGGCACAACCGACAAGCCCCTCTGGAGTAGCCACGTCAGCGAGACCTGGGCAGGCGATCTCCCATACTTCCTAGCCACGGCAGCGATCGTCTCGTCTCCCAGAGGACCTGGCGCGTCCTTGGCTCTTCCGGCAAGGAAGGGGAGAGGCACACAGCCCAAGGGCCCGAAAGCAGCGATATGGATGTCATTTTCCTGGCAGAACCTGACGAGGGATTTGTTGGGGAAGTGGGGGTGGACCTCGATCTGGTGTACTGTCGGCTTCACTTGGGCTGTCTGGAGGAGTCGCTTGAGTTTGAGGGTTGACAAGTTCGAGACGCCTAGGGGTCTAATCAGCATATGGTCTTGGTATCGTCGGAGAGACACACGTGAGAATGACTCCGTAAGGTGTCGCAAGTCTCACCGATGCTCTTCACCTTCCCCGTATCCAGGAGCTTCTCCATTGCGGCCCAGGTCACGTCGAAATCCCGGGACAGCTCGATGTCAATCACAGGCTGGACCACATTAAAATCCTGGTCAGTCCGACGGCATAGATGGCTGAAACTGCAGGGCAATGTCGCACACCTTGTTATGCTCACGCCTGGCGGTCCCAAAGTCGCCAACCTTCTTGTATGCATACGGGACTGCGTCCCAGTCAGATACCTATACAGCCTATACCGAGCAGAATGGGGGGTGTTGGGGGGGTGTTGTAGGGTCTTACAATGCATCAGATAGAGATCGACTGAGAAATATATCATGTAAGTAGATTTCCTACATGATCCTGGAGCAGACACCCAAATCGACTCGACCTACCGTACTCCATCCCCAGGTTCTTCAAACTCATATCTAGTCCGACCTCGACATCCTCTGAGGCATGGAAGACATTCTCCCTTCAATCACCCGCGGCGATCAGTCGTCAGCGGCACACAACAGCCTCGGGCCCATCACAAAACAGCAAAGTAGCCAGCTGAAGATAGTCTTGAGAGCTTACAACTTCGTCGTGATGAAGATCTCCTCCCTGGGCAATCCGCTCTCCCGGACGGCCTCTCCGACCTCTCGCTCAGCGTTCCCATCATCATACCGCAGAGCCGTATCGATGTGCCGATAGCCAATCTTCAACGCCTCCAGAACAGCCCGCTTGGCCGTTCCAGGGGGTGGGGAGGGGTCACCTTGAAAGGTGCCAAGCCCAATTGCGGGGATGGACAAGCCATTGTAGAGGAGGAACGACGTGGGGGGCGGCATTTTTCGTCGTCGGTGGGGAGGCTGTGAGGCAGCTGGAGTCGGGGAATCGTACAGTCCACAGTTTGATCGAGCGGAAGGAAATGGGCCACGGAGTCTAAGTAGGTAGGAATAGGCCGCCTTCAAGGTTATGTGCCCTGTTGTTTGTTTGATACGGACCGGAGAGATAGTGGGAGGAGGTGGAGCGGGGAGCCAACGGGCGGTGGAACCACATTCGCATGCAAACCAATCGCAGGGTAGATGGAATGGGGGGGGAAACGCCAACGACACTCACCGTCGCTACGCGCTCCCCGACAATGGAATCTCTGCTTCCTTCCACGATCTTGGGCTTGAAGAAGGTTAATGCGAGCAGGCTTCCTGGGTTCGACGTGGTACGGTTGACCAGTACTACTCAGCAGCAGGGGCAAACCAAAAGCGAGCCAATATTACCAAGGGAAACGAACGCCCATTGGCGTGATGCAATGTTGAAGCTCTGCATAAGTGCGGATTGGTCCTTACCTTTATTGCCTACTGCATACCTAGTAGGCATGTAGGTCCCTCGGAGAAGTACACTGCTGGTGGGTAAGTGAGACAGAGACGGCTTGGCAAACGGAGGGCACTTGGTGCGGTTCCAAAGCACACAAATCGAGAGCTTCAATAACAAGTTATATCATGCATGCCAGGGGCGATTGAAAGGAAGGATAAATGATTGGTCCGACGATGAGGAGCGAAACCCCAACCTACGTAAGGAAGAGACAGGAAAGAAATGTATTATTTAGTCATGCATAAACTTGATGAAATGAAAATATGTTTGTAACCCTGCGCCCGCCCACCGCTGATTCCAATGCAGACCATGTCCCTTATTTGTATGTGAAGGCTGCTGTGTGCTGCCCGTTATGACATGCAATTCTCTGCCGCCGAAAGCCCTGGACCTGGGCCGATAAACGCCGATCTGAAGGACAAACGTGGAAATGTATACAAAGGGGGACAGACACAGAAACGAAACGAGGTCTGTCTGCCCAGACGAGTACGTAAAAATACAGTCGGGGATGAATATAAAGGGGAAAAAAGAAGGAAAGAGGATCATGCATATGCAAATGCGCTGAACTAATATCCGTTTTCATGCTGCCATTCCATGTTCTTTCCGAGTCGATTACCAAGGCAACGAAGGAAGAGAAGAAGGGTAAGAGGGTTTGTGTGTCTGTGACAGATGAGACCTGTGAGGGGGTCTCGATATATTCACGTGAATTCCCGCCGAGGTCTGGATACACTGTCCGAGAAGACAAGACATGTCCAGTCAAAGAGAGCGAAAGCAAAAAAAGAAAGACAAGGAACATTCAATCGGTCTCCTTCGCCGTAAATCGCGGCTCAGACTTCGAGCTCCCGCTCCTGGCCCTGGACCTGGCTAGGGAGCCGCGCGGGAAGGGGGCCACGGACGGGGGAAAGCCGCCGCCGCCGCGGTCCTGCATGCGCCAGATCCACTCGAGCACCGTCTCGTAGCAGAGCACGTACTGCCGGATCGTCTGCACCATGCTGAGCCGCTGGCCGCGGAAGTCCTCCACCGTGCCGGCGATGAGGTCGACCGTGTCGTCGCTCAGCCACGACCTGTCCAGGGCGGAGTCGTCCGAGGCGTTCTCGTCCGACGACGACGACGACGAGGCGGACGAGGTCGAGCGCTCATCCTGGCTGCCGCTGTTGCTGCTGCCACCGACGGCGCTGCCCCGGAGCAAGCTTGGGTTGCGCGCAGGTTGGCCTCCTCCTACACCCGTCATCGGGCTGACGCTGCCGTCGTCGTCGTTACTGCCGAGGCCCATGGGGCGGGACCTGCCGAGCGGGCTCACGGTGAAGTACGACGACGACGAGCCACCCCCGCCCCCGGCACCCGTCACCACCATCGAGACGTCGCCGTCGCCGTCCCGCTGCGCCAGCTTCCGCTTCATCCCCTCCCGCACGCGCCTCTCCCGCGACGCGACGGCGGCGTTAGCGCGCTTCAGCGCACGCAGCCGCTGGCGCTTCAGCATGTCTACCACGCTGTCCACCGTGCAGAAGGTGCCGGTCCGCCCGCACCCGGCCGAGCAGTGGACCACTATCGGGCGTGAGCGGGCGTCGTGCTCGGGCTCGTCGTACCACGTCGTCGGGATGAAGTCGGAGCCGAGGCGCGCGTCTGCTTTCTGTTGCTGCTGTTGCTGCTGCTGCAATGGCGGGGACCTGCTCAGCCGGTCGGCGGGGACGGAGGCGGCCGACGAGGGAGTGCTGAGCGGCAAGGCGGACCGCTGCATCACGTTGGCGAGCTCGACCAGGGCGAGGAGGTGAGAGGGCTGGGCTGGCGCGCCGAAATCCGGCCAGGAAGAGTAGTGCAGGTGGGTAATCTCCCGGATGGGGGCGAAGGGGTGCGATGCATGGCTCAGGGCGAACTTGCGGATGATGACCAAAGGAGTCTCGTTGGCCGTCGATGCGGTGGCGGTGTTGCTATTGTTGGTGCTAGTGCCACTGAACATGAACTGGCCCAGTGTCGGGGTGGCGCCCTCAAACGTGGTCGTGGTGTTGGCGCGCCGCCTCGACTCTGCCGGTAACGTGGTTGCCTGCGGATTGCTATTTCGCGGGCCGGGAGTCATGGGGTTGACCGGATTGGCCTGGTTGGCGGGCTGGGAGAAGAGGTCGCCGTTCGAAGCGACCGACGAGAGGCTCGATGCTGCCGAGTTGGACCGGTGCTTGTCGATATCAAGCGACACTTTTTTCTCGCTCAGGGCCCGTAGCTTGATAGGCCCGAAGTCCTTGCCGCACCAGTAGGGGTGGCATTTCCAGTGTCCGCCTTCGTGCTCCGCCGTCAGCATTACGATGACTCGGACATCCTGGTCCCAGATCATGGACCAGAAATCCTGTACAGAATTGATAACAATTGATCAGCAAAAGTTATACTATACAACATGAACGACAAGAAAACGACCGTTCGATGATGGGTGTGGGAACAAGGGGCTCAGTTTACATTGAAAGTCGCGGGGAGAGGACCCTGGCTGGCGATGTATCGTTTGTGGCTTCTGGTCGACGTGATATGACTGGCGTTGATATAGTCGCACTCCCCTTCCCGCTTCCCTTTCAGGTGCACACGCGCATGCTCAAACGGCAGAATGTTGTTATACCGGTTCTTGACACCCTTTTCAATGCCCGAGATCTGGACGGCGCCCCCAGGTTGGGTCGAAGCGCTGGACCGGTACGCACTATAGGCGCTTTTCATCCTGGCCTGCTCCTTCTTCTCAATGCCCAGGAACTTGTCCGACACCCGCTTGCCGTGGTCGGCCAAGTCGGCGACCTTGCCCAGCCACGACGGCAGAGAGCTCTGGTCGAGCCCAGCAGGCACGGCCAGGTCCATCTGGCCGACCCCATCGGCGAGGTCCATATTCTGGCGGATGTTGGAGAAGAAAGGGTTCGGCACCTCAGCCGTGCTTGGCAGCATCACTCCCCCGATGACTGGGGCCACGGCCGGCCCAGCGCCTGCCAGTCCTGACCCGATAGACACCGTCGAGGTAGGCGACACCATCTCTGTGCTGGATCGGTGGTCGACGAGCTGCGGACATGCCTCGCTGAAGCCATTAAACCCGCCGCGCAGGATGCACGCTTTACCCTTGTAGCCCTCCGAGGTGAACTTTTTCAGCATGTTCATGCATGAGGTCGTGTCCCGCCTCTCGGTTGAGAAGGCGTCGTACACGACCAAATAAGACGTGTCGCGCCAGCTGCCGAACTTGGCCTGGTCCGCCCCGGCTTGGAATGTCTGCTGGAGCTTCTGCAGGTTGAACGTCGCCCGTTTGAGCAGCGTCGTCGGGATGCACAGATTCAGTGCGCCCTTGATGCGCGAGGTGAAGTAGAGAGTCGACACCCGGAGGTCCAGCATGAGCATATTATCCGCCAATGGGCTCTGCAACAGCTCCTTGAGCTCCGTCGGCGTCATCATCGCCGGCGTCTCGCTGGCTTCCGATTTGGTGGGGAGGGTGTCTGCCCTCTGGGGCCGGCCCGACTCTGGCAGGGGCCGGTCGGGCCTGCCTTGTGTCACCGAAAGGCGAGGGTGGCGGTCCTCTACGGTTGACAGTGTATTCCTCTTCTCGAATGGCGACTCGAACTGTGCCGGCGATTCAAACCTCGGCATGTTGTGCAAAACTGAGGGAGGGTTGAGCGATACCTCTGAGCTCCTTTTCGAGTCGGCCGACACATAGGCCGAGTCATGAAGGCTGACCGTTTCAGCGTCGATATCCATCCGGCTTGATGGCGCCACAGTCGCCGTCGCAGTCACAGCCGCCGTCGCTGTCGCTGTCGCTGTCGCTGTCGCCGTCGCCTCCTGACCACCCACCAGTCCCCAAAAAGGTGACCCTTTCGTTCCCTTGGTGGTGCTAGCGCTGCTGGCACTGCTATCGCTATCAATGCTCGTAACTTGGCGCGGGACCGGGCCAGACGACTGCGGCACAACGGTAGTAGACGATCCGATCGACACGTTGGCTCCATAGGTGTGCCATCTTGGTGGAGTTGGCCGCGATGGCGCGGCGGGGGAGGGAAGAGAACCCTGCCGAGGCGGCATGGGAGGAACTCCGCCGCTGTTCAGCCCGAAGTGCGACGTCGCCAAGGAGAAGCCCGTCTTTCCCCTATTCGCGTCCGCCTGCCTCCTAAACGCCTCAAACTCCGGGTTTGCATCGAGCGGGACGGGTTGTTTTGGCATGGCCGCGGCGAAGGATCGCACAGATGACGTAGCCGGGCTCCAGTTTTCCCTCGGCAACATTCCCGAGTCCCGCGGGTCCACGGTCGGCTCGACCACCAGGCCGAAGTAATTTGGACTTGGTGTCCGGGCATCGTTGGTCGCGATTTGTTGTGTCAGTCGAGCTGTCGTGACTGCCGAGGGAGACGGCTTGGGAGGGTATGACTGGCCGACCGAGTGTGCAAAATAGGGCGGACTCGTCGGAGTCGTCGACCTATTCGATCGGAACGCCTGCGAGTTCGAACTTGAATGTGTATGTGCATGTGTATTTGTGAGCGCGTGGGAAGGCGTTGACTGTGGCCTTGACGTTTTCATCGTGTAATGGACCGGGCGGTCGCTACTCCTTGTGTCTGAAGGCAACATCTTGTGGTGGCAAGGACTTCGCGGTGGCTCGGACAAGCGAACAAGCGTCTAGAGGGCCGTCCGACGCGGCTTTCGAGTCTTATGAGGACGACGACATTGTTGTGGTCTTTTTAGTGTGCGGGCTGTGCTCGGTTCTGTCTGAGTTTCAAGTGATGCTCTTAAACTTCTTGCGCTTCTGTGCTGGGTTCGTATTTAACGAAAGGTAACCAGTGCCAAAGATTCAAACAAAAAGGCTAGCAGAGCTCAGCTCTTGGGAACTTCGGGTTGGAATGTAAGGCGTGGTGAGCTCAAACCGCTCGTGTCCGTTCAGCTGCAGAAGTTCGGGATTAAAAGAAAGGCAATGGGACTGGGAGGTGCCTCAGGATCGACAACGCAAGACGGGCTTCCAAGTATACTGCGTCTCGGGTCGGCGATGTAGATGACGGTGAGGATACATACACGGGGAAGAGACCAGGAAGAAAGAACGGATTAAGGCAATATCGGCGGAGGTGTGAAGATCACAAAGGGCACAAGAGATCCAGAACGGCCTAGAGAGGGGCGATCATGAAAAAAACCATCGGTGTGCATCTAGACGAGGAGGGCGTCATGGGTGTGTTGGGTATTGACGGCGGGAGGTAGGTACGTAGGTAGACCGTGATGCAATTGTTTGAAATCAGAAACGGGGATGGTAAGGTAGATGACAGGCAAGAAGAGCAAGGATCAGCGGCTACAACGGGAGACAGTCCAAGTACTTCCCCTGGGCCTAACTGGGGGTGGATCGGATGGGGGCGAAATATTTGGGGTGGGAGAGATGAGATGATATGATGACATAGTATGCGGAGGTACACTACCCTCAAGTTGGGAGAGACCACAGCCGTACTTTGTACCTTCTCCGTACCGAGATACCTCCCTACCTACCCACCTACACGCATGAAATCAAGCCAGTGGTCCCCTTGCTCAGGGGGTGTAAATACCCCCCTACCTCACCTAAGTAATTCTCTTCTTCGCTCGCTGGAAAGATCTATCAATTGACTGTCTCTCGTCTCCAGCTTTTTGACATTGTGGTGGAGAGGCTCTGGCGTCATAGTTTCAGGGTCACAAAGCGGGCATTAGTTGAAACAGAGCCGTATCGTGTCCAGGCCTTGCCAACCTGTCATTTCCGATGCTGATGGCGCTCGAAGTTCCAGCTATTTGTTAACACCCATTCGAAAAGGCAAGATGAGAAGAGAAAGGGCTCTGCATGCTATGCAGGAAGAAACCTGGGGGCAACGGCTGAAATGGAATTGCTGTGGGACGAGCGTAGGGCGGGAAACTCGAGGGCCCGATTGCGTGGAGGCGGGTTGAGGGTGCAGGTCGGCGGCGCATAACGTCATAACTTCCAGCTGTGGACCCTGTCTCCACTTCCCCTTGCCTAGGTCTGTGGAAGTACCTGCCAGGTATACTACTCGATTCAGTAGAACCAATGGCGGATCAGATGCTGCAACCTTGGAGACGGGCAATTCATACGTAGGTATCCGAGTACAGCCCCGAGACACCGTATCCCATCTCTGTGCAAGTCTCTGTCGTCATTCCAGCAGGGCGGTGCTCCTTTTTTTTCGTGTGGGTAAGCCCCATGTTCGTATGCAGCTGGGAATTTGCACCTGGGTTCCCGTCGCCTGGGCTACCTAGGTTGTAGGCACTACTAGTTGTCTCTAGTACTAACCGAGCACATGTAGATGTAAGTATCTGATTTGAGCCAGAGGGTCGTGAAGGCATCGGGCACACGATCGAATCCACGGATGTGACTAGAAACTTAAGAGGGGGGAATTGGAAGCTGTTAGCGTTGAATCACTCGGAGCTGACATCTCCTTCAATTGGATTGAAACTGTGGCATCTTCGCCTTCCTCGTTGGCTGTCGCGGCTAGCGCATGCTTGTTAAACTTGTCGGCTGCCATGTCACTCGGCCTTGCCTTCCGGAACTACTGCATCAGGCTACGGGCCCCCGAAACACCACGAGGACTGAACGGGGGACAGCGCAGCCCCTTTATTTTTGGGAAAGTTGAGGTGAGGGCCGGAATCAGGGTCCTCTAGGTGTAGATGTGGGATGAGCCCGCCTTTCTATCCAACTTTTTCAACCCAGTTTAGCCAGCGCCTTCCCGTGGACACCCTTCCAACCCCACTATCGCGACAGGACTCATTTACACCAGACCTCTTCAAATCATACAAGGTCATGGACTCCCATGATCAATCAATCCTCGTTTTTAACCATGTGGGCCCCTGAAATGCCCGTTCCTTTTCCCTGACAAACCTGGCCGGAATGGTAGCAATTGCGCTGGCATCGCAGGGCAGACTTAAAAAAAGAAACGAAAAACTGGTCAGAGCCTGGTCCAGCAAGTTGAAAACTTCAGGGTCCAATCCGGACGGTACCGAACAACCCGCTCGGAAATCTTACGACTTGACCAACATTTCCATGCCGACTTCCAACATTTATCACTGTGTGTGCCCGCTTGAGGCAGCAACTACAGCCTCTTTCCGCCTATCTTGGCATGCATGGGAGGGCTGGTAAGACGGTCTAGAACACTCAAGACCTTTTGTACCCTCTCTTCCCATGTAGATCGAATCTCTTGCTTGACCACCCTAGCCTCTCCGGGCCTCCTCGAGCTGTCAAAGTTAAGGAAGCTCGGCAATGTGTCCGTGGCACAGTTGGCTAGGTAGGTTCTGGCGGATGTAAGGGCGATGTGTCAATGTCAGGAGCTTCAAAGCCGTGAAAGGGAGGAGGGCACAATGGTCAGATTCTTTCGTCATTCGGTGACTCTCCCCCTCAGCCTCGGGGGTTCCCGAAACCCCTGTCATCGTCACACAGTGTCACTGCCTAACTGAGGTTGCTATAGCGGGAAATCATAGCCATCGCATTGCTTTCTGACCGGCTCTAAGCGTGTTGCTTTTGGGCGTGGTCTGATGCGTCAGACGCCGGTCGTCATTCCGCGAATGAGGCCTATATTGTCATGCTGTTTACTGTCTCCGGACTGATGGAAGGTGTAGCCGTTCGATTCTTTCGGTTGATCGACTCATGATGGGCAATGGAACACCTCCTGGAGTGCCTGATGCCAGCAACGGATGAGGCCTTGGACAGTTGGTGTGGTGGGCTTCCTTGCGAAGATGCTCGGACGTCTGAGGCTACCTACGTCGAGGCCAGGAGCACGGGATGCCCCCGGGG